>VSMD01076487.1:0-99526 GCA_008750895.1 Mirza zaza | reverse complement strand
TAGAAAGAAATTAATTGGCCAACTAATATATATAGAAAAAATTAGCCGGGCATGGTGGCACATGCCTGTAGTCCCAGCTACTCGGGAGGCTGAGGCAGCAAGATTGCTTGAGCCCAGGAGTTTGAGGTTGCTGTGAGCTAGGCTGACGCCACGGCACTCACTCTAGCCTGGGCGGCAAAGCGAGACTCTGTCTCAAAAAAAAAAAAAAATAGGCAGAATCTTTACTACTTCACATTATATATTCCAAAATCATAGCTCATATACTTTTGTCCCTTTGTCTGCATATTTGCTTTAAGAATGTTTCTTCTTGGCCGGGCGCGTAATCCTAGCACTCTGGGAGGCTGAGGCGGGCGGATTGCTCGAGGTTAGGAGTTCGAAACCAGCCTGAGCAAGAGCGAGACCCCATCTCTACTATAGTTAGAAAGAAATTAATTGGCCAACTAATATATATAGAAAAAATTAGCCGGGCATGGTGGCACATGCCTGTAGTCCCAGCTACTTGGGAGTCTGAGGCAGAAGGATTGCTTGAGCCCAGGAGTGTAAGGTTGCTGTGAGCTAGGCTGATGCCATGGCACTCACTCTAGCCTGGGCAACAAAGCAAGACTCTGTCTCAAAAAAAAAAAAAAAAAAAAAAGAATGTTTCTTCTTTTGAGTTTATTGTGATGGAGGCTTGTGGAGTTGCATGTTATTCTGTACGGCAAACCATAACTGATGTAAGAGCCTGGATATGTTAGCTTTTCCTGAGGGGCACCTATTGGGGGGGTGTGATAATGAAGACATTTTCTATTGTATTTTCTTTCAAGTTCCCAATGCTCTTTCCTGTAGAATTTTTCATTGCGCTCTCATTTTCCCCCACCTCTTATATTTCCAACAGAAAGACCTAGAAATTAAAATCCTTATATTTTAATTATCTTCCAAGTTTCTCCCCTCTCGTCACTAGCTCCATATTATGAGCTGATGTTACTTAAATATCACAACAAAACATATCCTTTTGCAACACAGTGCTGGCCTTGTAAAACCTAGAGTCTCAGCAGAGGACGCTGCCTGAGATTTAATTGGCATCCTTCTGCTGCCAGTAGCTCCTTCCGGGCTCCCGAACAAGATGGAGCTGTAGAGGTCAGAAGGCGCTACTTCAGGAAATGGGTAATGAGGAAGTGTAAATTTCATTATGTTTGACATTTTGTTGTTTGAGCCTTACTACAGGCTATTTAAACCTAGCAATGGATTGCAAAGATAGGATTTATTTCTTATTTAAAGATTTAATTGATTAAAGTTTTTGAGTTTGTGTTTGCCACTTACTCTTCAGAATGTTTAAGTAAGAAAGGAGATATAAACATTGCAAGTGATTCATCGAAACTTCTGGTCACAAATCTGATAAATAAGTGATTAACTGTTGCATTGAATTTGGAAATATCTGAATGAGTTCAGATGAAACATGAAGTGTTTAGGATTTTTCTGGAATCTAAAACTTTACAATTAGTTGTAGGCACATGTGTGCTCATGTATATGGGTTCAAATTTAACATAGTGGGACAGAAAATACTATGGAAGTTCCTCAGAAAACTAAAAATAGAACTACCATATGACCCAGCAAACCCACTGCTGGGTATATATCCAAAGGATGGGAATTCAGTATATTGAAAAGATATCTGCACTCCCATTTATTGCAGCACTAGTCACAATAGCCAACATAGGGAATCAACCTAAATGTCCATCTACAAATGAATGGATAAAGAAATTGTGGTACACATACACGATAGAATATTATATAGCCACAAAAAAAGAATGGAATCCTGCCATTTGCAACAACATGGATGAAACTGGAGAACATTAACTGAAATAAGCCAAACACAGGCAGACAAATTTCGCATGTCCTCATTCAAATATGGGAACTAAATATTAAAAACAATTGCTCTCCTGAAGTCATAGCGTAAAATGATGGTTCCTAGGGGGTGGGAAGGGTTATGGGAGGGGGGCTAAAGTGAGGATAGTTAATGTGTACAAAAATATAGTTAGATATGGTCAGATAGAAGGAAGAATATATGATAGCATGACAAAGTGACTATAATCAACAATAAGTTAAGGTATACTTTAAAATAACTAGAAGAGCAGAATTGGAATGTTCCTAACAAAAAGAAATGTTAAATGCCCGAGGTAATGGATACCCCAATTACCCTGGTTTGGTTAATTCACTTTGTATGCCTGTATCAAAATATTACATACCCTATAAAGATATACAACTATTATTATATATTCATAATAACTAAAAATAAAAAAAAAATTTGAAGTTCAACATACTCAGTGAGACCAAAAATTAAGAATATTTTCTTGAAGTATGTTATTTGATGAGAAGATTGGAAACTGTCACTTAATTTTCATTTTATATTTTTTATTTTTATTTTTATTTTTTTGAGACAGTCTTGTTCTGTTACCCAAGCTAGAGTACAGTGGCATGATTATAGCTCACTGTGACCTCAAACTTCTGGACTCAAGCGATCCTCCCAGCCTAGCCTCCTGAGAAGCTGGTACTAGAGGCATATGCCACCATATCCAGCTAATTTTCTTTTCTTTTCTTTTCTTTTCTCTTTTCTTTTCTTTTCTTTTCTTTTCTTTTCTTTTCTTTTCTTTTCTTTTCTTTCTTTGCTTTGCTTTCCTTTCCTTTCCTTTGTTTTCCTTTCCTTTCCTTTCCTTTCTTTTCCTTTCCCTTCCCTTCCCTTCCCTTCCCTTCCCTTCCCTTCCCTTCCCTCCCCCTTCCCCTTCCCCTTCCCCTTTTCTTTTCTTTTCTTTCTTTTTTGCTTTGTTGTTGTTGTTGTTGTTGTAGCATTGGGGTTTCACTATGTTGCCCAGGTTGGTCTCAAACTCCTGGCCTTAAGCTGTTCTCCCATCTCAACCTCCCAAAATGCTAGGTCATTTTAAAGTTATATCAAATTTTCTGCCTCCTATAGATCAAATGTCTAATTACTTCTGAGGAAGTATCTTATTAGATAATGGCAAAAGTTAATCTGGTCCAAATTGCTCGTTTTGTCATTAAGAAAGCCATTGAAGAGGCTTCCCCAAAGTCATCTTGATAATTAGTATCAAGATGGAGACAGGACACACTAGGTTTTCTACCTCTTAGGCTAAGGCACTTCCCCTTACCCACGCTACCCATTACACCCCAGCTCAGAAGGACCCTGCACTTGGGGTTTAATACCCTGCAGTCACCACCTGGAAATTCTTAATAACTTTATCACTGAATTTGTAAGTGAAAGCCAACGGGACAATAGAGAACACATCAGGGGCTTAGAGCCTCAGCTCACACAGTCATGCTTCCTGCTGCTTCCCCAGGAAGGAGAGTCAGCCATTTACTCCCCAATTCTCTGGTGCCCAGGGTCCTGTCCCCCTTCTCTACCCAGACTCAATTGCTGTCACCCTTCACCCTCAGCCAGGACCTGGGCTTGACTGTTGGGTGATTTAAGATCAGGCACATATACCCTGTGGCATTTCAAGACGCCTGTCCACACCCCAGGATAGCAACACCATGGCATGTTCAGCAGACAGTTCAGTGAGTCAAGCCTGACTTGTTCAGTGAGACATGCTTAGCATGTCCCAAATGGAAATGGCAATAACATTGGGAGTTGCCCATCTGTAATGGGTTGGTACAGTGGGCTCATGGAAAGAGTAAATGCCTAGCTCAAACTCTCCACCCCTGGCTAGAGCGTGACATGTTAGTCCAGTGGCTGATAGGACAGGAAATTTGGCAGCAGGTGGGCCATACATGCATGTACATGGCTGAGCTGCAGAGCGGTGCCCCCACCCGTGAGGGTCTGCACTTGCCCCTTGAATATCCCTGTGCCCAAAGGAGCATGATATCAAATATCAAATAAAAAACACCAGCTGAGCAGTGCACAGATATAATCGCAGCATGTTGGGAGGCCAAGTTGGGAGAGGATTATTTGAGACCAGGTGTTTGAGACCAGTCTGGGCAACATAGCGAGATCTCGTCTCTACAAAAAATTAGAAAAATTAGCCATGCATAGTGGCACATACCTGTAGTCTTAGCTACTCAGGCTGAGGCGAGAGGATTGCTTGAGCCCAGGAGGTTGAGGCTCCAGTGAGCTAGATTGCACCGCTGCACTCTAGCCAGGTGATAGAGCAAGACCCTGTCTCAAAAAAACAAAACAAAAAGAAAAGAAAAGAAAAAAGAAAGAAAACCACCAATGCAAGTAAAGAGAAAGATCATGGTAGAAAGAAAAAACCTTTTTATTTTAGTACCTTTAATAGTATTTTTCCTGCTTTTTGAACAAGTACTCACCTCCATTTTTCACTTTGTACTGGGCCCAACAAATTCAAGCTTATCTACAAGGCCAGGCCAAGAGACTTATCTGTTGTGGACATCTACTGCATGTGTCTCAGCACCGCCTCCCTTCTTCTGGTTTTAGTTCCTTTCTTCTTTTTGTGGGGTGAGAGGATAGGAGAAAGAATTGTTCTTTCTCCACTCATGCTATCTGGTTCTAGAAGGGACTGATAATCATACTACGTCCCCAAACCCAGAGGGGTAAACATGCTTTCTAAGCTGGGTCAAGAGACTGATCCGAGAAATGGGCAAATGATCCAAGCTGGTCCTAAGAAAAATATATTTCATAATTCCCAATTCCATCAATATTTTAGACAAGATATCTTGAAAACCCTCCCTCTATAAAACATTTAGAAATTCAAAACGAAATGTGACATATCTCCTGAGAAGAATCCCCATTTTTTAAATTCATAAAAAGTAAACGCTGATGTTGTTCGGCCATGATTCTAAGTTGGTCAGTCAATGAAACTCCATGCCTCTTAGATTTTGTCACCTATATTTGCCTTGATGCAGTCTTCAAGTGAGGAACTTAAGTAGTTCTAGTCTGATAAAATCAGTGAGGCACATAACAAAAGCAAATGTAAAATCATCTTAATAAATTCCCTTTGACTGAGGTCACACAATATTTCCACAATCCAAAATGAAAGGTGGGGTGTGTGAAATACAAAGCACAAAAGAATTATCAGACTGAGGTTATAAAATAAGTAGGCTTAAAGTGATCAGACATATAAAATAAAAACCAACATAAAAAAAGACCAAGACCTTATAAAAATGACAAATTTGAAAAATAACTAAAATCTTATAAGAAATAAAAATAATATAGTCATTAACTCATTAGTTAGATTAATAAGCAATTAGACACAGGTGAAGAGAAAAACAGTGAATCAGAAGACATCTGAAAAGCTAATCTGGAAAAATATAGCAAGATAAAAAGATGGAAATTATGAAAGAAAGACTAACAAACATGGAGGATAAAGTCCAGAAGGAACAACTTAAATCTAAAAGCAATATCAGGAAAGGATAAAGAAAATTTGGAAGCAGAAGTGTTTGAAGGGACAATAGTTGAGAATTTCTAGAATTATAGAAGACACAAAGTATCAGAATCAAAAACTAGGAGCTTGAATATGCTAAACAAAACCAAATTTACACCAGCAAAACTACAAAGCACCAAAGATAAAAAGATCATTAAAAATAAAGAGAATATACAACTATTATGTATCCATAAAAAAATTTAAAAATTTTAAATTAAAAAATAAAAATAAGCGAAAAAAACAATACCTACCAGGAAATGGCAATTAGACATACAGATAACTTTGAACAGTCACAGTAGAAGCCCAAAATCTATAGAATGAGATCTTCAGAAGGATGAAAGAAAATAATTAACAGCTTACAATTGTATAGCCAGACTGTTTCAAATTATTCGCTGCAATTGTACTTGTTGAAAGGGTGGGAGAGGAAGAGAGAGAAAAATAGGAAAAAGTGAGAAAAAGGAAAAGAAAGAGAAAAGGGGAAGAAAGGAAGGAGAGCCCCATCTTCTATGTTGGAGAAACTTGAAGAGGTAAGTCTGAAAGTTGCTGATGGCTGTTCCTCACTGCGTTAGACAGACAAGCCCTGTTTGCATTTAAGTCTTTAGTTTCTTGATTCCTGAACTTGATTCCACTTCTGTCCTCACTACAGCTTAGTCAAAGGTCTCAGTAATTCCCTTTTATGCCTAAAGAAGTTCAAATTGGTTTCCTGACCTCGGCCACTAAAAGAGATTTTGACGCACTTTATAGATCCTTATAGGCCTAGGAAATACTCACCTAGGAATAGCAACGATGCTCATGAGGTACCCTAGTTATCAAGTACGCTTCTCACTTGTCAGAACTTGATTTGAAGAAGGTGGAACTTTTGAGATTTGTTTGCAGCAAATCTTAAATCTTTGGATGGCTTCCCTTCACTCTCCAGCACATTGGCACACAGCCACTTCATCTTTAAATATATAAAAATTTATAGATTGTGACCTTTTAGAGACAGAAAGCATCAGAAACCAAACCCTCATCATCTATTATTCATAACAAAAACAATTGAATTATTTTTCTTAGGGAGATGGACATTTGTCTTAAATACTGACATTAAGAGTAATGCAATTAAAGGGAAAGTAGCTTCCATCTGGTACAGATTGTGACAAATGCTGTCTTGTTCATCCAAAGGAGATAAAAAGTATGATGTGATGAAGAAAACAAAGTCTAAAGCATAAAAATTTGGAGCGTTTTTCTGAAAATGCAGAAAACATTTTCTGAAAGGTAACATGAGGCAAAATAGCAAAGTTTTCTTCAGTGAGAGAAAAACCTTACAGCAGGTTAGCAAATTTGGCAGGTTTCCAAATCCACGCTGCTATCTATGCTGTCATTTTGCTTCCGGACCCCTCAGGTTCCATATGGCTTAGATGAGATCCTTTGCTTTGCCATAGACCTTCTTAAGGAGTGTCTGGAGTAATCCCACCCTGGGACTGTACAGAGCCTCAGGTTCTCATCTCATTTAAGTTGCTGCAGGATAAGCTTAATGAAGTTGCATTTATCATTCTTCTAAGAAAGCACAGAGCTGCAGCTCTCTAATGCTCAGCACAAGACCATGCTGCTTACACTACCTGTATTTTCAGTTCTTTTCCCTTAAGTGTGGGTGTTTTTCCCCATCACCTCCAAATTGAGAAGATTTCTAGTATTTAAGGGGGAAAAAATCACTTCTACCATAGCTCATCTATCATAGCTTCAGGCACTATACATTTTTCTTCCAAACAAATGGAACTGTTAACATTTTAAATGTTATGAAAATATGAGGAAAGTTCAGATTTCCTTCCTAAAATTTCCTAAAGCCCCTATTGCAGATGATTATAAGTGAGCACATTCTTTTTGTTCAGTCTATCAATGCCCATCCACAATGCCCAGGTGGTTTAGGACCAGGAAGATCCCAGTCAGTGCTTGTTTAGAAAACAAACTAAAGCTCTTGATATACTCAATCTAAAATAACTGCTTATTCACTGACATAGGTTAGTAAGTCCTTCTTGTTGACTAAAGAAAATTCTATCTTTTCAGGATACAGTAGCATTTTTCTAATATTTCTTCCCAAGAGCAAGCATGTTCCACCTAGGTCATTCATAGTACAGGTGGAGTGTGTGCACGTGTTTTTTGGGGTGGGGCCATGTTCAATATTTACTTGAGCATTGGCTAATAATGAAATGTTGGGCATTAGCCAATATTTCATGCTCAATGAAAATGTGATCAAGAGAATACATGTTCCCTGTTCCTCACTAGTCAGTACACATAATTTGCATCAATTGTCAAAGAATTACAGGAATGAAGATTATACTGTACAGTACTATATTGTACCTGAGAGCTCCAGAGATAAGCAGTATTTTGACATAAACAGCAGCCTTCCATATTATGCAACCCGGCTCCAGGATCCTAGATCCTCCAGGTCTAGCCAGCCCTAGACCTTAGGAGGAAGTTTGTAGAAATATTGACATGGTAAATGATGATTCTAGCCTGACTTCTAGTTAATATCCAGGTTAGATTAAAGTGACTACATCAGTCAACAAATATTTATTAAGCATTTACAGGAAAGTATATTGTCCTCAACTCTTTTAGCTGGATATTTGACACATCATAGAAGGCTCTTTTTGGTTATCAAAAGTTAGATAGAGTGGAGAATGAACTGATAAAAACAGTATATACATTCCCAGAACATCCAGGAAAGCATTTATGTCTCCAGAAGACACAAAAATGGCCCTGGGATTTTATTCTAAAGAACTCCAGAATTCTCTGGCCTACTACCTGGTGCAATGTGCCTAACAAATTTCAGAAGTCTTCTTTAAACTGCTCAGTTCTAACTCCAGTCTGGGAGGGCAGAGGCCACATAGTACATCATCTTCAACCCTTCTAAAGGTTCCGAGTTCCAGAATCAGCACTCAACAGGGCACAGTAGCGAAGTAAGCAAAGATAATCTTTCACATTGTCTCCTACTCACTAACATCCTTCCAGTCCTGTCCTACCTGTTACTTTTTTTGCATTCCATCCCCTCTTGTTAGAGAACTAACTATATCTCTCTGCAATGAAATAGCCATCTATGCTAGTCTATCCATTTTGATTGTGAACATCCACAAAAAGTTTTGGTAAGATTTCTGGTATTATTTCTGGAGGTGTAAAATAATGAAAGAAAAAGGGACACAAATTTGAAGTCAGAAATCTGAATTCATGTTAAATTCCTGCACTCTGTATTTGAATGGTCTTAGGCAAGAAGCCTAACTTGTCTGAGTCTTTCTTTTTTCTATAAAATAAAAAATAATATCAATCTATCTCATTTCAGACAATTTATGCAAGAGGGTTTTTTTAAACTTTTTATTTCGAGATCATTACACATGTAAGATGTAATACAGAGGGATTCCACATAGCCTTTACCTAATTTTCCCCCAGTGGTAATATCTTGAGTAACTATAGAACAATAGCACAACCAGAAAATTGGCATTCATACAATTTACCAAACTTATTCAAATTTCATCCATTTTTTATGCATGTGTGTGTAAATTTATATGTGTATTTAATTCTATGCAATTTTATCCCACATGTAATTTTTGTGACTACCACCAGTCAAAATACAGAACAATTCCATTACAAGGGCCCTTCATGCTACTGTTTTATAGTCACAGCTATCTACTTCCCACTTCTTTCCTGCCATCCATGAATCTATTCATTTTATTTTACAATATGTAATCTTTTGAGTTTGACTTATTTCATTTAGCATAATTCTCTTGAGATCTATCCAACTTGTTGCATGTATCAATAATTTCTTTTTATTGCTAAATAGTATTTCATGATATGGATGTACTACTGGTTATTTAACTACTTGTTTATTAGAAGACATTTGGGGGCTGTTTCCAGTGTTTGGCTACTATGAATAAAGTCAAACATTCACGTGCAGATTTTTATAAGAATGTTAGTTCTTGTTTCTCTGGGATAAATGTCCAGAAATACAATTGTTAGGTCATATGTTAAGCATATCTTTAGTTTTCAAAGAATCTGCCATACTCTTTCCAGAAATGATCATTTTACATTTCCACCAACAATGTATGAGTGTTCAAGTTTCTCCATATCTTCATCAGAATTTAGTGTTATGACTATTTTTTTTATTTTAGCCATCCTGGTAAGTATGTAATATTTCATGGTGGTTTTAATTTGCATTTTTCTAAAGAAAAGGATAATGAACAACTTTTTAATGTACTTATTTGCCTCTGTATATTCTCTATGGTGAAATGTTTCTTCATGGCTTTTGCCCATTTCTGATTGGTTTGTTTGAGTGTTTTACTGTTGAGTTTTGAGGATCTTTTATATATTCTAGATATTAGCCTTTTCTTAAATATGTGGTTTGAAAAATTTCTGCCCAGTCTGTAGCTTATCTTTTTATCATCTTCACTGGGTCTTTTGCAGAACAAAAGCTTTGAATTCTAATGAGTACTAATTTGTCAATTTTCATTTTATGGATTTTGTTTTTGTGTTAAGGCTAAAACTTTCCTTCTGGCTCTAAATCCTGAAGATTTTCTCCTGTGTTGTAAGAATATCTTTTTAGACAAAAAAGAACTGCACAAGTGTGAGTTATCACAGCTTCTGAACTGCTTCTTTTAGTCAATGTTGTTTTATCCTTCTTAGAAGCTCTCTGAAGCCACACTTAATTTTTAAAGAAAACTCTAGTTCCACTCTGGTCTAGGGTCTTGGAAAAGCCAGAAGAAAATGGCCTATGTTCTGAAAGCACAAACTGTGAAAGAATGTGCTAGTCTTTTTTTTTTTTTTTTTTGACGGAGTTTCACTCTGTTGCCTGGGCTGGAGTGCCATGGCATCAGCCTAACTTACAGCAACCTCAAATTAGTGTTAAGCTAAAACATGTATAGAAAATATTTTCTCTATATAAAGTCAATAAGATTTTGTGATCAGTGGGATATATGTGGGGTAGTGAAAAGAAAAAAAATGCAGGGTGGTTCCCAGGTTTATGGTCTCAGACAGGACAACTGATGTGCTATCATCTTTATACATTGTCCATGGCTTTATCCTAGGTTTTCTTAGTGTTAATGTAACCACCTACAGCCAACATACAGACAAGAGAAATGAGTCTGGTGACAAGAGTCTGGTGGTTTTGTTCAGTGGCATGGACACATTTGGGCAAGGTGGGGAGATAGTAGAAGAAAGAATGGAAGAAGATGGAGATGTTGGTACTTGTGTAGCCTCCAGGTAGAGATGCCCAACAGATAGTTGAAAAAAAAAAATCTGAGCTTAAGTTAAAAGCTTAGCCTGAAAATAAATATTCATGAGCAAGTAGTCACCCATCTTGGTGACATAAATTACGATGTTCTAGCATACCCTCTATCTACATATGCAAGCAGCTGGAAATTTCAGATCTTTTCCAATCCTTGGAACCTGATCACTCCCTTGGTTTTAAAAAATTTATTTTTAATTCAACTACAGTTTCTCTTTGTCCTATTACAGCTGCCCTTTATAAATGTAAAGGTCACATCTAAATATACATACTGAAATTCATTAAGAAAATTTCTATTTAAGAGTCATGCTTTTCTGGACTTTATTTAATACACTGCAACCTGCAGAGTCCCTTCTATTTAGATGGCACTCTTCAATTTGCAAAACCCTTTCCTACACATCAAGTCATCTGATTCTTACAAAAGCTCTTCCAAATGAAGAAACTCAGGCTCAAATTGGTGAGATGATTTGACCAAACTGACCCAGCTATTAAGTGGAAGATCTGGGGCTTACACTCACTTCTCTTGACTCCTCAGCCAACACACTTTACCAAGCAGTAGCTGAGTGAAACTAGATGCCATCCTGTCACACCACATCAGTCTCCCAAAATCAAACTTGGTGGACTCTGTTTCAGTATTCTGAAAGGCTGGTGAAACTCTACTCAAATGATTAGGGAAAATGGAAAGTCCCTAGAATCTAGTTGAACATTAAGTATAAGAGTAGGCTAAGCTACTTACTCATGTACCCCCCCCCCCCAGAAAACAGCATGGCACTAAGAAATCTTTTATTCCTTCATGATTTAATTTGTACATTTTGATCAGTATTTTGTATCACATACAAAGGAAAAGCAATGCCTAAGACAGGTCTTTTAACTGCCAAGCATATTCATTTTCATTCATTTAGTCTCTTTGCTAAAGGTCAGAGTTAATCAAAGAATGTGGTATCCATGATCACACCGAAATGATTGAAGTCCTCAGGGATAATGCAGCTATGAACTCTAAGCTGAAAAGCCCCCACTTGTTCTCCAGGAACAAAAAAAAAAAAGTATGAGTCAATTGACACTGTATACAGCCTCAATTGTTTTTTGTGAAAAACAATTTATTATTCTCTCTTGTCTGTAGTAGCTGTCATCTACCTGGGGACTTGATGAATAGAGTACATGAAAGTGTGGACATCAATAAATTAGCCAGTGATTCAGACCTACAAGAAGGTCAGATCTCGTTTTTCATGCCTGGTTGAAAATCTGAAGTGTCAACAATGGAGGATACCCTAAGCAGACTTGCAGTGTGTAGCACAAATTACATTTTTAATCAATAATTTAATGCGAAGTTTATTATTCAATAATAAAAGTATTCAAAACTCAAACCCTAGGTGTTTCTTAAGTTTTTAAGCTCCTTACAAGCCTTATGATGTTACAAAGTTTAAAAATAATTGTAAGATGTTTTTGATTAATGATTGACCATAAGTACAAATTAATTTAATTAGATCCTTTAGATATTTTAACCTGCATTTATAAATTAAACATATTTGATTACCTACACATAATATTTCCATTCATATCCTATAGGCCATGCTCAAAGCAAGGAGACCAGGGAAATACATGTACAGTCTCTACATGGGTGGATCTGTATTCAACTAAAACATGCATAGATTTTATTTTCAAAAGGAAAAAAGAGAAGACGGGGCACTAAGGGGAATTAGCAGCCTGCTACATGCACATTTCTTCTGATGAATTAGGCCAATAGCTGATCTTTCCCAACCTTGTATTTTCTCAGCAGCTCCTTGGGGTCCAGTGCCTCTTTTGCAATTACTATGGGAGCCTGGAGCACATAAATATTCCACATACACTCAGGGTATGGCCCTGGCCTCAGTACAAGTGTTCCAAGCGATTGCCTCTTTCTGGTTGAATTGTTACATAGAGATTAGAGCTTATATAAAACCACTGCTAAGGGATACAATTCTGCCAGGTGTACCAACTCAGTATAATAGACTATGTCCATAACAATTATTTTCAGAGCTATCTCTTTACAGGGTCTTGAATGTGGAAGATTTTCAAATTGTCCTTCTGTAATTCTCTGTATTCAGAACCTTGGTTTGGGGGAGCTAAGGAGATAAGAATTAGAAAAATTAACATGAAGTCAAAATTCATCATTTAAAAAACAAAACTCTGCATGAAAGCATTTTTTATGAAGGCTTTTTTCTACCTACTTGGGCTACAGAAGGAAAGTTTTTAAAGACAATGGTTGAGTTTGGTTTGTAGCTATATACATTTAAAAACAAATCAGATTTGAACCAAAACAATCAGCTTATTTTCTTAAAGGTCTTTGCTATTTCCCAAAATATCACATTTCCAAACTACTATTTAGCTTGGGGGATTTTTTTCCCATCAACTTTGCTTGACATTTGAAAAAGCTATTTCCTTTTAATAAATCTTCAGTCTTCCCTCTATCAATAACCTCAGCTCAAATGTAGGAAGGAAAAGCAAGGCTGATTGAGAAAGACAAGATGGAATGACACAAAGGTAAAGGATAATAGAAAAACCAAGTTTCCTCTCCTTTATTACAAATAAATCTTTGTTTTCAAAATACACTCCACTCACACGACTTTCCATTATCCCTGCAAATTCCTGAATCTATCTACCATGGGAAGAGTCATTATATTTCAAACAAAAGCCTCCTGTCGGCATTGGAATGGTTATTTTATATTACATTATTCTCAGAGATTTTGATACTATTTTAGAATTTTTAATGTTGAAATAATTAAAATTTTTCAACTTTATAAAATAAAAGGATCACTTATTTCTATATCAAGCTAAAGATAGGAAACCATGACTTTGCCTTATTTTGTTTCCTTTCTGACTGATTGAGCATGAGCATTTAGATTTATGTCTCCTGAGTCTCTTTACTTGCTTTCAGAACGTATCCACTTCCGTGCAGTTAGCACAGGAGGGGAGCTCGTCAGTGCTAAGAAAGAGACGGATCCAGCTATGACCCTGAGTGTGCCGCAGGGAGTCTGCGAATCAGTCGCTCATGCGCTGTCTGTATGAACCTATCGCAGTTTTCCGAGGAGAGCCTCCAAACGTTGTCATTAGAGTCTCAGAAGTATCTATAATCCAAAGTAGGTTTAAACCCATGGCCTCTATTCCTTCTCTAAATTCTCAAGAGCGTGGCTGCACCTCTAAGGAAGTCACAACTTCATTCCGCATCTTCTTCCTCCACTTGAGGGAGGTGTGACCGGAGCCTGGGAGAAGCATGAGAGGAACGTCAGCAGTGGACAAAAACGGGTAGAGTGGCCAAAGCAGTAAGAGTCCCCCCACCTTGGGGGTGCCTGCCCTTTTCAGCCAGCCTGGGCTAACTTCATGGCATTTCTCCCTCTTGTAAAGTGTATATTTGGGGCAAGAAAACACTCCCTAGCACTCATTTCATCAAGATGTGTGTTTCAGATAACAATGGATGTATAGGAGTATATTAAACTATTAGCTTCTTGAAGGCAGGAGCCATTGTTCCTCCTTCCCTACCCCCACTCTCTGGCCCCCTCAATCTAATGCATGTCCCATAAAGGTTTATTGAATTGAATTAAAAAGTAGACATGTTTTATAGAGTGTGTTTATCAGGTCACTTGGGATTTATATAAAATCCTGTTTCTTTAATTTATTAAACAAGCAAAATTTCCCTTGAGTTTCAAGTACTATACAAAATAACAAATTCAATTAAATCTAGCAGCAAAAGTCTCCATAGACAAAAGAGCACTTTCATACTCATTAGGGAATCCTTTTTGCCTAACATAGGAATTAACCCCATGCATACTACATCTCCCTTCAATTCTTCTGTAACATGTCCAGAAAAAGAAAAGACTAACCCACAGAAAATGGCTAGCCTTTGATCTACTGAGAGTTAAGTCAAGGAATATTTATGTCCTTTAATTTTATTATTGGTTGTAGCTGATGTTTAATATGATACATTCATCTAATGTTACATATTTATTTGGCTTCTGTTCCTGTAGCTTCTTTCCCCGTAGAGTGCAAAGACTCTGAATAAATAAACTTTAAATTAAATATCCTAACCCTGAGTAGTTGATAAAGAGAACGGAAACAATAAATAGGTGAGCAAGAAAGGGGAAACAGAAGGAAATTAAAAGTGAAGGAAGTAGATGCAGTCCAAGTGCTATATCTTATCTCCTGGGCTTTTATTTATTCTGTTTGATGTTACTGCAAATATTTGCTGAACACCTAAGTCGGGCTCTGTGCCAGGCATTAGAAGCACAACAATGAATAAGACAAGGATCACACGCTTAAACACTGGGGATGCAAACAAGTCACTTTTTATAACACAAGGCAAAAGAAAATGAATTCTAAATAATCGCAAATAAGTAGGTATGCCCATGAAAGAATAATTCATTCGAACGGAACACCTGGAAAAGTTTAGCAAAGAAAAGTATCTAAACTAGTGAGTGCCTATATTTAGGAAAAGAAGTTTCTGGCACCTAGATTCAGAGACAAGAAAGTCTGGGCTTAGGGTAACAAATCTGACCTTGGTGTGGACAGAGAAGCAGTTGTTCCAATCTCCTGTTGTGCTGTGAGTTTCAGTGTTCGGTGCCTATGGAGTGAGGGAGGAAGGGTGGAGGGAATTGCTAAGCGAAAGCAAAACAGTGGCCCGTACACCTTCAATTAAAAATAGGATTTATCTAACCCATCTTCAACTCAGCAGCTCAGCATGTGAATTCTATTCTGAATAAATCATATTTATTATCAACTATCAACCCCATCCCACTTGCCAAACATGCTCACACACACGCACACCTTGAAGTCAATAACTCTGGCTTCTAAATATTTCAAGCGTTAAGATTTTATTCCATCCCTAACTGTTAATGAAAAGCACCTTCATGAACCACTCCACTAAATACCCTGCTCCAACTATCTCCCTCCTGAAAACTGTCTACAAAGCCCTCTTCAATTTGCAAAACAGCTAAGAAAGTTTTCTGCCTTCAGGCCATAGCCAAGAGATATTTTCAGTGTTTGGGGAGATGAGGTCTTAGAAGGAAGAAATGAAAGCTTTATTTAAAAATATGTATGCAGTTTTTTATTTCTTTTACAAATTAAAGTATAAGCTCATACTGCTATATAAAGAAAACTTTAATGTCTAACACTGTGAAATAATTAAATATTGACATCTGCATATGTTAAAATACTATTTAGCTGTTAAAAATTATTTAACAAAATAATAATGTGAGTAATATACAGTATATAAATTAAGTGAAAGAAAGCAAATTATAAAGCAAGGACATATACATAATTGCATTATTTTTTTAAAGTATGTGTATTAATAGAAAAAAATTGAAAAGATAAACCTTAAAATATAATGTGATGGGATTGTGAGTAACTTTTATGTCCTTTATACTTTCTTGCATATTTTGAATTTTCAAGCACAAATATGTGTTACTTTTAAAGTAATTATAAAGGTCAAAATTGTTTTAAAAACATAGGAAAACTATTTTTTGCATCCTATTCCAATATTAGTAATCTTAAAAAATATATTGCTTTTGAATCTCATATTTGACTCAGAAATAAATGGAGTGGCTGTTGGTTGAGGTAGAGAGAGTCAAGTTACAAAATAATTTTCTCCCTTTCTTTAGGCAAAATCCATCATCCAATTCTCTGTCTATCCCCCAGTGTGTCCTCTTTCCCTGACCCTCACCGTAGTGCAGGTGGGAGAGAGATAGCCATCCCCTCTCCACCTCCAAAGGACTTATTAACATAGTTGGCCCCAGCCATCCTCAAGGGCTCAATTTCCAACTATGCCTCCTTAGTCTCAGAATCCACAGGGAATGGCCTCTTTTAGTTCAGAGACAAAGATATGTGTCTTTAGGGGGAAAATGTTAAAACACACAAAAACACACACAGAGGAGCCTCCTCTGGGAGTTGCGTGTGCCTCTTAGAGGTAAACAGTTGTTATGTAAAGTAAAAAACTCCCATACACAATAGACTGCTTTATTCTATCAAAGTATCAACCCATGGATGACAGAGTATACATGTGCTTTGTTTTTTTTTTTTTTGGTCTTGATATGGGGGTTAAGGTTTAAATATGTGTCCCAAAGCAAAATTCATGAAAAGGCTACTCTGTCCTTTGCTTATCAAAAAATAATTCCAGCAGAAAGGGTCTGCTTTCCCCAGAGGGCAGTTTGGATTGTGTATATGCCTATGACTTAATATCAGGTGCAGAAATACTTCTTTGGAAGTTAAGTTTCCTTATCATATTATTTCAGGATAATTTGCCTCCTGATTTTTTTCTCCAACTCCCTCCTTCTCTTGCTTTCCTTCTTTTATACACTTACTTAGTCAACGATCAATTTTTGAAACCTTCCTAAAAGCTAGCTGTTAAGGATGAGCATTTCCCATAAAGTACAGTATTTGTTTATATCTTATCTGCTCTGAGCACAAGAGCATCTACTGGAAATACTCTATATGACAAAAAAAAAAAATCGCCAGATCTAATAGGGATAGATTCCTAATGGCTTAAGTCTAGCTGCTATGTAAGTTGAGAAGATAGGTGTGTATTTTAAACAAGGCCCTCCTGTACTCCCTCAGAACATTCCTCCCCAGAGACTTCTTGACCTGCCAGCAAGCCAGGGCTCTTCCTCAGACTCTGAATCAGAAGAGCTGTGAACTGTTTTTCCTGGGGTCAAAATGAGTTTTAATGAATCACCTGCTGTGTTGGTGGTCCAGCTTATGATCAGTCACTGTCATCTACAAGACTAAAAGTGTCCACTTGATTCCATCTCCTTGAGGGACCATGGGATGCTCCCACGTTTTCCAAGGAAACTCCATTATTTCTCTGAGTACAGTTTTCTCATAACTTTGACTTAATCACAATGTAAACTTTACCTTTAGCTAAAAGAGTCTGGCCACTTAGTTCAATCCTGGCACTGCCACATTCTTTGTTAGATACACTGCCCTGTCACAGACCTTGTAGGGCATCCAATATAAGATCAGCCAATCCGACACAAGCATGGAAAATGGGCTCTACATCTACTCGCCATCAAATTGGTACTGACTGATTAAAACTATGGTTTTCAAATGGTGGCAATGCTCACCAGGGATTCAGGGGAGGGGGGACCCAATCTTAGGGAGGTGGTGAGTATTTTGGAGGGGAAGGGCATAACTCTAACCCTTCTTAGGGAGAGGCAAAGATATACAATGTAACCAAAATGTCAAAAAAAAAAAATCAAAACAAAACTTTTTATCAGGTGGTGGGCAGGCGGTAGGAGGGAGGAGGAAAGGGGTGTATGCTTCCATAACGTGTGTGATGCACACCACTAGGCGATTGGACACATGGGGGGGAGGGGGGGACGGGCAATATTTTTAACCCTAACAATATTTGTACCTCCATAATATGATGAAATAAAAAAAAAAAGATCAGCCAATCAACAGAATACCCAGGAGCCTCTGTTAAATAAAAATTTAATATTTCTATTTTTCATTTATTCATTAAACAAATATTAAGTACCTACCATGTGCTAGGAATTGATCAGCACAGGGCAGGGGCTGGTGAGAAAAATATCCCAGCTCTAATGGGATCTCTATCTAATGAGGGGAAACCAATGATAAAATAAACAAGTAAAATATGTATGTGTTGATGATAATTGCTATGAAAAAAATAAAGCAGGAAAGATTCATGTCTTAGAGAAGGTAGCAGTGGGAAAGCTACACTTAGAAGGTGAGTCCTTAGTAAAGACTTGACAAAGGGAGGTGGGAGCCATGTAGGCATGTTGCAGGGAGCATTGCAAGCAGCAAGAACAGAAGTGCAAGAGCCCTGAGGCAGTCTTCTTATTATATCAGAAGAACAATAAGGAAGCCAGGGTGGCTAGAACCGAGTGAGCAAGAGGAGTGGCATTGAGGAGGAAGTTAGAGTGGTCAAGGGGCAGGGACCACACTGACCATGCAGGGATTTAGGTTTTGCTCTGAGAGACAAGGGAAGTCACCGAAGGAGAGCAGACTTATTTTGGCAGCATCACCCTGGTGGTTGTGTTGAACATAGACTGCAAGAAGGCAAGGGCAAAAGCAAAAGATCAGTTAGAAGGATTTATCAGAAATCTAGACCAAAGATGATAGTGACTTGGGCCAGAATAGTAGGCAGTGGAAGTAGTAAGAAGTTTTAAAACTATTCAACTAAACATAGCATTTATCTTTAATTGTGCCATAACTATACAGAGAAGAGAACAGATACTTATTCCCTATCCCTAACCCCAACTCCAAGGGAATCTGAACAGGGTTTTATACTGATTGAATTAATTATAACATGATCAATAAGGCAATAGCCAAAGGGTTAACCACTATGGGGTAGTAAATGAGTACATTTAAATATAATTTCCCGTAACAAACACACAGGCGTAACTGTAATTTCCCACATTCAGTTAAGTAAACAAGCATCATAGACTCCAGATTAAGGGCTATATAACAGTAAACCACTATAGTTAAAATAGAGTCTCTTGGTAAATTTCTTGCAGGTAAATTAGCCAGCATTCATTTTATAATGACAAGACATAGAAAAGATAGAAATCTGAAAATAAAGCATCTGCATTTCAACCAGACCCCAGTGTTTATATTCTGAATGTCTTTAATGTAGCTGATATACAAATGGACTTAAGATTTCTTCCCTGACTTTAAAGGAGATGCAAAAGCTAGCTCTTTGAGAATACAGAACACCAAAGGAGTCTCTTTGTTCCCTCAAGAGTCTTCATTTAACAACTGATTGAGATTGTTCACCTCTTTTACCAACTCTAACTCTATCCAAGGCTAAATGAAAGAATCTGGAACTTATAATTTTTAGTTCTGTGTCTATGCTACATCCAGCCATAAGAAGCTCTTCTCAAAGAAGGATAATGATCAATAGGCCAATTGAATTTTCTCTTTGGGAATTTGATATGGGAAAATCAGAAAGATTCCAACAATTGACAGCTGCAGAAGTAGAGTGCAGGAAAGAACCATAGAGTCACATTAATGGGTGGAGGGGCAGGAGTGTGTATAGCTCTGTGAACCCTGGCCAGCCCCCAAGGCCAGTCCCTACAAGGCATGCCACTTGTCAGTCCCTACTTTCAGATTCCTTTTCCTCTTACTGCCTTAGGAATCCTGGCTTGAGGTAAGCTGAATAAGTTGACTCCTTGCAACTAAAAGTGCCTCCACAGACACCAAGAAAAACACAGAGCACTGAGACCTATTTCCAATTTATGACAGTAAGATACTTCAAGAAAAAAAAATTGTTTATCTCCATCCATTCAGCCAGTCTATGTCTTTTAAGTGGAACATTGAGACTGTTCACATTCAATGTTAGTATTGATATGTAGCATACTGTTCTATTCATGATGTTGAATGATACCTTGTTTTGTTTGCCCTCTTGTGCTACTCATTTATAAGAGCTGTGAGCTTTAATTTTTGGATGTTTTTACACTGATGGATATCTATTGTTCTGTTCCATGTATAGTGTACTTTTGAGCATTTCCTGTAGGACAGGTCTAGTAGTGACAAATTCCTTTAGCATTTGCTTGTCCGTAGTCTTTATTTCTCCATCATTTATGAAGTTTAGTTTTGCAAGACACTAAATTCTTGGCTGGCAGTTATTCTGTTTAAGAAGATAAAAAATTGGGCTCTAGTCCTTCCTGGCTTGTAAGATCTGTGCTGAGAAGTCTGCTGTTAGTCTGATGAGTTTTTCTTTGTAGGTTAGTAGTTGCTTTCATCTTTCAGCTCATAGAATTTTGTCCTTCACTTTGACTTTGGCCAGGTTGATAACTTTGTGTCTTGGAGATGCCTTATTTGCTGTGAATCTTTCTGGTGTTCAATGACCATCTTGTATGTGGATAGCTGAATCTCTGGCAATACTAGGGAAGTTTTCCTCAATAATTATCTTAAATAGGTTTTCTATGCTTTTTGCTTTTTCTTCTTCTCCCTCAAGGATACCTGTAATTTGTATATTGGTTCATGTCACATAGATCCTATTTCTTTCAGTGATTGTTCATTCTTCTTATTCTCTTTTTCTGCATCTTTGACTGTGTTAGTTCAAAAGTCTTGTCCTCAAGCTCTGAAATTCTTTCTTCTGCTTGGTCTAGCTGTTGTTAAAGCTTTCTGCTGTATTTTGAAATTCCCAAAGTGACTTTCATTTCTTTAAGTTCTGTTGTATCTTTTCTTATGTTGTCTATCTCTTTAGTGACTTTTTCATTTATTTTATTCATGTCTTGAAATATTTTTTTTTTGGCTTCTTTGTGTTGGTATTTAACATTCTCATCAATCCCATTCATCTTATTTTTCTATCAATATTCTGAATTCTACCTCTGACATTCTGACAGTTTCCTTTTGGTTGAGGTCTGTTGTTGTGGATCTATTGTGATTCGTTGGGAGTATCAAAAGCAGCTTGTTTTTTCACATTGCCAGAGTTCTCTTGCTGGTTTCTGCTTATCCGAAACCTCTTCTTTCAGCTCAGGGAAGATAGGTTTGCAGGCCCTATTCTATTTTGCTAGGAACTCTCCTATTAGTGAGAAGAAGGAGAGGTCCCTAGCTGGCATTTTTGTATCCTACTCCAAAAGATTGACCTGGTAGGAAAGGGTTAGGTGCACTGAGGGCCTGTAATGCAGCTGTTCTGCATTGTCCTGTTCCCCCATGGCTGGCACAGTCCAAGTGCTGGAGGATCTTTGTGTAGAGTAGTGGGTTTGTCTCCAGGCCTCTGTTGGAAGCTTGGGCAGGCAGATGGGCAATCTCCCATAATGCCAAAGGCATTTCCCAGGCATTGTGGGAAATTGCTCTGCCTGGTTCTCCCCACAGTGGTAGCAGTGGCTGCTGGGTGACGCTATGTAGGCAGTGGCTACTGCTGTCAGGGCTATAGGCATTTTCTCCACCTAAGTCTAGGTGCAATGGAGGCACACAGCAGGGGGTGGCTCATGGCTAATGGGTCCACAGTAAAGTGCAAGAGTGAGGCCACCAGAAAGCTAGGGCTTTTTCCCCCGCATCCGGTTATAAGGACAGAGCTGTTGGGCCACTGGTGCTCTTACCCCATGCATGTCCCACCGAGGTTTTTGCTATGGGACTTTTCAGTAGTATTGGCACCTGGTCTATTTGAATTCCCTGGTGGGGGCAGGATACTTGGCTTCCAGTCACTGGGCATGCAAGAGCATCTGTTCTCCCTGGTCCTTCACTGGCCAGCAGGGGCAATGTGGAGGCAGTTGCAGTAGAGCTGATCCCAGTGTAGACCGGGCACTGTGGACCCAAGAGCTCAGAATGGCATCAGTTGCCGTTGAACTGCACTCTGTAAATTATCTTATTTGTGAATCACATGGCCTTGTGAGTAAAATTGTTTACTAATGGCCCATTCATAAACATGATATAAATAATAAGAGTGTTAGCTACTATATCAACACTCACTGAGTATTAGGCCCTGTGCTAAGAGCTTTATATACATTGTTGCAGTCAATCCTCACAACAAACTCATGAGGCCATTTTTATCCACTTTTACAGAAGAGAGATCATGGCTTAAAGAAGCTGTGTAAGCTGATGGAGTCACACAGTGAGGGAGCAACAGCCAGGATGTCAATTCAAATACATCCCTAGGCCACTTCCTTTTTCCCCAGCCATGTCAAGAAGCGGGAGGAACATAGATGGTGGTTGTTTGGGAGGGCAGGGTTGAGAAACATGAATGAGCAATTATTGGAACTGGTGACTTCTTATGGTTAGACAGCTAGTGAGTAGCTGGGACACCCCCTACACCTGCTGCCAGCCAGTGTTTAGTCTCAAGATGCTTCTCTGCCTCACGGTGACCAGGCAGAGGATCAGTGACATACAGACAGAGGGTCCCAACTTACTTAGGGCTGGAAGGACTCAGATCTCTTCAGACCCCCCAGTGGCTTGTGTGGGCAAGTGAGCAATTAAGACACATTCATGTGGCTGTCAATAAGGAATCAGTTTCTCTTCTGACTGCAAAATCTTTCAAAATGCACAACAGCCCACACACAGCAATACTTCTCTAAACTTTATTCTGTAGCATCAATTCCACATTTCAGTATCTCTTGCCTCTCAGCCAGTTACGTGCAAAAGCCCACACAGACTATCATAAAATACTGCTAAAGGCTTATTCTCTGAAAATCATCTTACATGATTATGCTTTTATGAATATAGTAAAAATGGCACAAAAATCTTCTTGGCTCTGGGTGGCTAATTAGTAGCCCAGAGTCTTAGTTCTCAGGTAACATTCCAAGATACTAAATTATTCATGGATAACTTCCCCAGATTCAAACGCTGAGCACAAACCCCGAAGGACCCCAGGAAAGCCTACAAGTTATTCACTGTGCATTTGGCTTAATTAACCATCTGAGAAAATGCAGTCTGCATTTGCTTGGAAAAACTATTTTGTGGGACATGTAATATAATTTGTGGCCCCTACGAACTGTTCTGTCACCTACCACCTTCCCACAACCAGCCCCCTTCCCCACCCAGCCACAAGGGGCAGGCCGCTTGTGCCAGGAGCCTACTGGATGCTGGAAGAACAAAACAAGAAGTAAATAACCTGCAGTTTATGTATCTTCACAGCGTAGAAACGAAGCAGCTGAGAAGCTGGGACTGGATGAAGCCCAGAGTTTGTCTTACAACCCAGAAGGCCCGCAGTCTGGGGACACCCATCAAAACACCAGGACTGGGGGATACTACTAAGTGAAGTATCCCAAGAATGGAAAAACAAGCACCACATATACTCACCAGCAAACTGGTATTAACTGAGCAGCACCTAAGTGGACACATAGGTACTACAGTAATAGGGTATTGGGCAGGGGGTAGGGGGTAGGGGGATGGGTGTATACATACATAATGAGTGAGATGTGCACCATCTGGGGGATGGTCTTGCTGGAGACTCAGACTTGTGGGGGGAGGGGGGGAAATGGCATTTATTGAAACCTTAAAATCTGTACCCCCATAATATGCCGAAATAAAAAAAAAACACCAGGACCACCCCCTCCCCATGGCACCTTCTCTCCCTCCCACCACAGCCCCTTCCTGGTAATCATCAGAGGTAGCCAAACACAAAGGCTTTCCATAGGGAAGGTTTCCAGTTCCTGTGGCTTTAAACAGTCTCCCCCCCCAAACGTTCTCTCATTACAATAGCCATTCCCATGGCTTCTGTTCCAGCTCCACCCCACTGAGTTTACCATAATTCAATTCTGACAATAACTACTGCGAAAAGACAAACTTTAGAGATTACTATTAAAAGAAAAACTTTAAACAAATTAAATTTAACAGCGTTTAATAGAGCAAAGAATGATTCACGAATCAGGCAGGGCCCTGAAGCAGAATAGGTTCAGAGAGACTCCAGCACTGCTGTGAGGTCAGGAAGGATTTACGGACAGAAAAAGGAAAGTGACATACAGAAAACAGAAATGAGGTACAGAAGCAGCTGGATTGGTTACAGCTTGGTTACCTTGTCTCCCTGGGGCTTAGTGTCCTTACCTATAAAACAGGGGCATTAATAGTTTCTACCCCACGCAGGAGCTGTGCTTCACACATAGTATACACTTAATAAATGTTAGTCCTACCATGCTATGTGGGAAATTCCTCTTTGGCATTTTGTCATGAAACTGTACTAAATTTTAATTGATTTGTTATTATTTTTGGAAGAGAGACTGATAGTTCTGCAAATGTGACACAATGACAAGACAGAGTCACCAAAGGAGCCTTTTCAAGGATAACCTGAGCCAGATCCTTCCCTTACAGAATCTCACGGCCTCCCCCAATGTCTTAGTATCACTCAACTCATGTGACATCTCTTTATGTGGTGTTTGATTTCCCACTAAAAAATAGACTTCACACAGGCAAGAACCATGTATCTCTTATTCATGGCTGTATCCCCATTGGCTAGCAGAATGCCTAGAACCTAGTAGGGGTTCATATACATTTGTGGAATGAATGAATGAATAAATATATGAATGAATCAGCCCATAGCGAAGGCAGGACTGTAATATGAAACACTGGTAGGTGCCATCCCCCAAGAACAAAAAGTGAGACTTGTGGCTAAAGTGATAGAGTATGGTAAGCACTAGATCCAGAGTGAGAAAATAGAGATTTCGTGGCTTGCCCACACAAATTTTGCCAATTGTGTGGGCAAACCACTCGGTTAAATTCTTTGAGCCTGTTTCTCCATTTGTTAAATCAATAAAATGAAGATAATTATACTGACCTTATGGGGGTGGTTCAAAGAATTAAGTAAAATACACAAAAGTCTCTAACTCTGCATAGTTACATGTCTGTCCATTGACTTTAGAGGGGAAACTGACACATCTCATGCCAGACACTGATGCTACCTCTTGATATCATATTGGAGGCAGGATCTAGATTCAGGAGGCATGAGAAGCCCTCAGTGATGCCCAACTCACGGTTTGTGGTTATTTCCTCGAACCTTCGAGAATTAGCTAACCTATGATACTTGGCAAGTATCAAAACATGGAAGACTTTATAATGAGTAAAAGGCCCTCAGCCTTGAAAATTATCTTTAGATATTATCTTTCCATGTCATTATGATACAATATGGAGGTAAGAAAAGAATCAAGACAATTATAATACAGCTAAATACCAAAATAAGAAACAAGTAACAGAAAATTTAAGATATATAAGTCAAATACAGAGAATTTACATTTGTTTAAGGTTGATCCTATGACTTGATTATGATCTTAACTATGTGAAGATGTTGACTGAAAATGAGCTTTCACTGGTAAATTTAAATTGTGAAATTTAACACGTGAAATATTGTTATCGATGCACTGTTTACAATGACTGAATTGAGGGACGTTATTGTTGACTGTCAGGCACTATAGTCATTAAAAAAACAAATGATTAATTTGTTATGATTATAGCTGACAATATAAGTATCACATACTCTTAATTATATCACTGTACTTTAGCCTTTGGGATGTTGTCATAACAATTTTATGAAGTCATTTTATTCTCAATGACTCCTGAAAATGCTAATTTTTTTAAAATCAAGAAAGGTAGGGCATAGTTTTCTCTTTCCTGTACTTATCCCTTTTCTAATCCATATTTCCCCAGAATGTGGACCTTAGACTTAATAAAAATACTCAACATGGATTCAGAATGACCATAATTTATTTTTCCATGATATTGCCTCCAACATAACCAAAACTATCAGGCATGAAGTGTTAGTCGCAGCTAAATCGGTGCTTTGGATGTTACTGCACAGTCTGTCAAAATAACATCTTTAACAAGTAGATTGACGAGGAATCTTGATTGATAGGCTAGGAGATACACTTTGGCAAATTGTAAATATTTATTCAATCACACTAAGAGACTAAAATATGGCCCACCTTTGTTACTATTGTTAATTAATTTTAAGTGTTATACCACCTTTGCTTGAGCTTTCAGGTTCCTTGGGACATGGTAAATAGCCCATTAATTCAGCAAACTGTTTATTGATCACCTGCTGAAGACAATCTTGGTTACCTTTTCAGAGGAGTAAATCACCCCACATGCATTTTACCATTCCTGCTCTCTGGCAGCTCCCCTCAGTCCTGCAATCTGCTCCAATCTAGGGAAACCTCCAAAAGGAGAGGAAATTAGCCTCCAGAACTCCTCCTTCAGAATTGTCTGAGAAATGCAGGGCTGGAACAGAGAATGCTGTGCTCTGTATGGCAGCATAAACTGCAAAGAGGGACGAGAGAAAGCTGTGCTCCTTCAGAATGCACGTGGGCTTCGTGCAACCTCTACCCTGGACTCCAAGCTGTGGGCACCCAGGGCTGCTGATCCAAGGCAGAGGAAGTGCTAGCAATAGAAGTTACCACTTTGAGGTCCCTTGCTGTGTGCCAGACACTTTGATAAGCAATTCTTTGTCACATGTAATAACACCAGAAACCCTATGAGAGAGATACTATTATTATATCTACTTTGTATGTGGGTTAACTATGGCATAGAGAGTCTGAGTAAACGGCCCAAGACATCTCCAGAGTAGTACTCAAATCCGGATCTCTTAAACTCCCAAGATTCTGCTTTTGATCACTATACCACATTGTGATTTCATATAATACTAAAAATAGAAGTGAAAATAAGTCCGCTCGGTGGGAAGTCATTCCTTCCTTCTATATGTTTGGAACATGCACTCTGCACCCCCTCCTGTGCCAGGATCCTACCTCCAAGGAAGTCACTCCAGCAATTTTTTCTTTTCTCTTCCACATCATCAACATTTCGCTTTCTAGTAGGTCATTCCTACTGACATACTGATACGCTGTTATTCCTCCTACCTTAAAGCAATCATTTCTTGACTCTTCATCTCCTCTCCCCACTGCTACCCCATTTCTCTATTCCCTTTTAGAACAAAGTTTGTCAATCAAATCGTGCATTCTCACTGACATTCCATAATTCCAAGTGGCTTTGTGTTTCTTCTATATTCTCTATCAGAATGTGAGGTTTAAAATTGTACAGACACCTTTAGCATCTTTTACCTCAGGCCATTCCTTTTAGCAGATTAAGCATTAGATTGTATTTTCCATTTGCAATGTGGCTTTTTTTCCCCATTAAGTTAGAGCTCAGCAATAAAAAGACATGGATTTAGCCTTAGAAGCGACAGTAGAATTCTGTTGACCCTCTGCCATTTTGCCCACATTGCATGACACCGGAGTTGGGAAAGTGGAGCCATCAATGCAAATCCATTGCCACCACTGAGAGAAAGCTCTTAAAGAAAGTTCCCTCCTGGTGACGTTTGAGAAGTATTCTTTTTTTTTTTTTCCTACAGATAGATAGAGTCTATTTGATGTAATGTTTTGCTATAACATTTATATATAAATCACTTTCTGTAAATAAAATTATGTTTTAAGCATAAATGGGAAAAATTGCTATGTGAAAAGACAGATGAAACAGAATAAGCAAAATGAACACAGAGGTGCAAATGAGAGCAATGCGAGAATTATTGTGCATCCTTTTGTAATCCAGAGAATGCTGTTGAAATGAAGGGCATTTATCTTTTATGTGGTTCTAAATGTTCATGTATCAGGTGTCCTTTATTGAGTATATCTGCGTAGGAAGGAAAAGCATTATTTGTTATTCTGTGTCTTATCAATGTTCTTTTTGTATTACATGATTCATTTGAAATTCTATAATGAGCATATATTTGGGAGTCTCTTTCTGTTTTTCTCATATGAATTTTAAAAATAGTTTTAAGTGACTTTTGTGAAAGATACCACTCAGAAAGCAACATCATAAGGTCATTCTGATATGGCTATTGACACAAACTTGAGTCCCAGCTATTTATGCAATGTTCTTAGAAAAGAGTTTGCAGTCTATAGACTGAGAACAAACTTTCAAAAGGAAACTCAGTATAAAGTTTCTACATAAAGTTAAACTATTGTAGGAAGGAAGAAAGGAGGAGAGGGAATGAAAGAAGGGAGGGAGGGTGGGAGGGAGAAAGAAAGAGGGAAAAGAGAGGGAGAAGGAATGGAGGGAAAAAGAAAGGAAGAGAGGGAGGGCAGGCAGACAAGCATGCTCTTTTCTAGAATAACTACCTTGCCATCATACTGAGTACAGGAATGCCATATCTGCAAAATAGGCAAGTCTGGAACCAAACTGCTGCAAACACAACAATTTTAAAAATAAGCAGCTACTTTTTCAAAAATTAATAAGGTAAGGAAGTAGCCGGCGTCTCAGACAGACTGCACGACAGGCTCTGACAGGATCCAGAGCTGCAGAAGGGAGGTGGCGACCATGGAGTTGGGTGAGCTGCTCTACAACAAGTCTGAGTACATCGAGACGGCATCTGGGAACAAAGCTAGCCGCCAGTCGGAGCTGTGTGGAAGCCAGAACATCATTCTTAGTGGCAAGACCATTGTGATGAATGCCTGTATTATCCGAGGGGATCTGGTAAATTTAAGAGTTGGACGCCATTGTGTTGTGAAGAGTTGTAGTGTCATAAGGCCACCATTCAAGAAATTCAGCAAAGGCATTGCATTCTTTCCATTACATATTGGGGACCACGTCTTTATTGAGGAAGATTGTGTAGTCAGTGCAGCTCAGATTGGTTCCTACGTTCATGTTGGCAAGAACTGTGTGATTGGACACCGGTGTGTGTTAAAAGACTGCTGCAAAATTCTTGACAACACAGTATTACCTCCAGAAACTGTGGTCCCACCATTCACTGTCTTCTCAGGCTGCCCAGGACTCTTCTCAGGGGAGCTCCTGGAGTGTACTCAGGAGCCGATGATCGATGTCACCAAGAGCTACTACCAGAAGTTTTTGCCCCTGACACAAGTGTAGTGTCTCTGTCTCATGTCTTGGATTTGCTTGAGCTCTAAGATGAACCTGGGGACAAAGTGAGCCCGTCAGCATCTACAAAGAACTCTTGTGTCTTTGACACCTTCTACCCTCCTTCCTTTAAAAACATTCTTTAGAATGTCTCAATCTTTCAAGCATCGAGGCTCCTAAGAATTTAATAACAGAAAAGCTGGAGGAGTTGTCTTCAACTGCTGTGCTTATACCTTATCTATTAACAGTCACTTCATACCATTATCTGCGGAACACAAAGTCATCTGTTCCCAACACTCCCACCCCTTGGTCCTGTGGATGACTGGATCCTGCCTCAAACAGGCCTGCAGAGCAGCAGTAGTGGTTAACAAACAACTTTCTAGCAAAAATAATAATAATAATAATAAGGTATTAAATACTATTTTTAGCATTAGATATGAAAAAACTGTATTTAGCTAATTACATATAGGTTTACAAATCACCACAAAATAGAATGATGAAATGCATTTTCAAAACTCCTACAAATCAATAGAAAAAAGGCAGACAACCTAATTAAAAATGGACAAAAGGTGTAATAAACAGCCACTTCACAAAAATGGATATCCAAGTGGCCAATAAACAATGGTACTCAACTTCATTCCTTATGCAGGAACTGCAAATTAAATCCACCATGAATATCAAAGCACACCCACCAGAAGGAAAAACAATGAGAATGCCACTCTGCACCAGCTGGAACTCTCACAGGCTGCTGGTAGGAGTGTAACTTAGTAACGTATTTTGAAAAACATTTGGCATTATCTACAAAAGCTGAACCTGCAAGTGGAGGGCACAGAGCTTTCCTGCATCTGCTTATTCTTAATTACCTTCAGCTCAGCAATCTTTCATATTTTGGGGTGGAATATTCGGGTCTCCCACAAAAGTTAATTTAAAAATGGATAGCAGTGGTGAGACAGACAACTGTATGTGGTTTGGATTAGTTGGAATATAACTTCCATAACTGTAAGGTAGAGAAACTCCATCTTCATCTTCCCTTCTCTTTTTCAACGCTTTTTATGCCATTTCCTGGACCATTTGTGGGCAATGTTCTCAGCCCATCTCTCCTAGTCCTTCCCTGGTGGCCCTCCCCATGGGAGGGCTACACTACCCGCCCTGTTGGTAACAGGTTTGGCCATGTTCAGAACACTGATTATACTTACTGCATGTCCTTTAAGAAACAAGTCCATACTAGACTGCCTATATGTAAATCTCACCCCTGTCACTTTGGACTAGTATGACCTCAGACAAGGAATTTACACTAATGTCTCAGTTTCCTCATCTGTAAAGCAGGATTAAAACTGCAAAGCTTTGTTTTGAGAATTACATGGCTTAATTCAGGTCAGCACATAAGGTAACCTCTGGCTCCTAGTGAGCACAAAATAAATGCAAGTTGGTGTTATTCAGGGGTCTTCAAACTTTTTAAACAGGGGGCCAGTTCACTGTCCCTCAGACCGTTGGAGGGCCAGACTATAGTTTAAAAAAAACTGTGAACAAATTCCTATGCACACTGCACATATCTTATTTTGAAGTGAAAAAACAAATAGGCAAAAACACCCGCATGTGGCCCACAGGCCATGGTTTGAGGACGCCTGGTGTTATTATTGGAGTAGTAGTTAGGGACTAGATTTTACAGGGCTATGCTTTGGTAAGAGTTTGGACTTTCTTTAGAGTATATGGTAAGAACCGTGGGAATAAGCCCAGGGTGAGAGAGAATAAGCCCATAAATATCTGGCTTCCAACTAAGCTCCCCTGTCCATATCCTCTTGTGTCAGACTTAACCATTATCTTTCTAGCGGTGTCCCTTAGCAGAAAAAAAAAAAAGTGCTCCTAAAAGAAGTGAGTGTAGGAGAACAGAAAACAGGCAAGGAGAGGCATTGGATGCCCACAGTGGAGACCAGGGCATTGAGAAGAAAGTAGAAAAGTGCTAAAGATAATATAAGACTTATACATATGCAAATCTTGCTTTCCAAAGAAGTTACCAGCATAGTCCACAGTACATAGCATAGTGCTGAGGACTCAGTATGTGCTTAGTAAATACTTGTAAGCAAATCTTCACACAGATCTAATAACTCCTAAATATGTAAATGTAGATTTTCAAGGACTCATAATGGAAAACACAGTGAGTTTAGGACTACTCAAGCTTTGAGGAACACACATCCATTTCTAGCTCAGATTAACAAAACAATACTACTCCTTTTTGCCATATAAAGCATCTGGTTTTTCAAATGGTTAGCAATTATATCTTTAACATTATAATAATTAAAACTTTTAAAAACTACAGAATTAGAGAACACTCTACATATTTAGCACATCTGGGTCAAACACTGAGTTAGACATCCTACACATTATTTTATCACTATAATATATCAGTAACAGAAGTACTCACAAGAGCCCATTGTTAAATTTTTAGGAATTTCGTGAGCCAGTTCTGTTGATAACTTGAAGTCTGCCATGATGGGAATATTTACACCTCAGAAATTGGCAAATGCCACAAATCAGCCCCCTCTCCGAGGGGTTGGTTGTTATGCATTTACCAGCATACCACTGCATGTAAGTAGTATTATTCTCATCCAATACATGAGGAAACTCAGGCTTAGAAAAGTTACTATCCTCTCCACAGTTATCCATCTACTACTGCAAAGTCAGATTTTAGAACTCCATCTCTAAGATCAAAGCCCATGCTCTATTCTTTGAGTATTGCTTTCTAATTTGAAATCATCACTAATGATCCCCTTCATTAGAAGTATAATTTAAGTTTAATTGAAAAGACTAACTTGCAGTCCAAGCAGTCGTTCTCTTAATTTACATTACTACTTTATTTCTTAAAAAATTTATAAGGACCCTTCAGTGGCACAGCTGAGGAAAGCTTGCTTAATTATGTTTTCATTAATTTTACTAAGCTAATCTGATGCCAAGGGCTGTATAATTTGGTCACAGAAGTGAAATCATTTGGAATGCAGGACTAGCTCAGAAAAAGATGGCTGCCATCTAATGAGAACAAAATAGTTCCCCAGTAATGATCACGCTGTTTTATTCAACACCAGGAGACGAGTAACCCTGGAGTGGTGACTTATTCCCACGGAGAACAAACACCTGTGAAGGACAGAGATATATCATCAGTGATGCCAAATGACAATGTTTAGGAAGTAAAGTTAAATTCTAGGACAATGAATTCTTAACCTTGTCTGCACATTATTTTTTTAAATGCCTGGGATTTACCCCAGGCCAGTGAAATCAGAATCTCTAGAGAGGAGACCTGGGCATCGGTGTATTTTACCAATCACTTGGGTAATTATTCACCCACGACTAACTCCCATCAAAGCTCTTGCTTTCTTCCTCTCCCACATTGTCACATAATACCATTGATTATAATTCCAATTCTAGTATTGCTCCAAATAAATTATCCAGACTGTTTTCAAAAATGAAATCTACTGAATCTGAATCTCTCATAGCAGAGGCCTGGGAATCTGCATTTTATATACATGATAGCCTATGCGTATGCACATTGATGTTTAAGAACTCTTAAACGTCAGTTTAAGAGCCAGTCTATTTTGTTTCGTTTGTTTGTGTTATTGCCTCAACAAGGATGCACATTTTTGAATCATAAAAGAGGCAGTCTTTTACAGCTTTCAGCCCCGCAACAGTCCATCTTCAGTACCAGCACCAGCACCAAGCACTGTGCTAAGTGCATCGCAAAAGAAGGACACACACACACTGACCTTGTGTATGAACCCTCGTGCATTAGGTTGCCCACAGGCAATTGAAAGTACTTGGAAACCAATGTTGAGGGCAAATTTCTCCACTTTTGGAGAGAAATTATTTATGAAATAAAAATGTCAACCAAATGTAATTAAGGTAAATAAGATTTTAGAATTATTATGGCAGTCTCCTTTGCTTTTTTTTTTTACATTTATATAAGTTTATTTATTTATTTTTATTTCAGCATATTATGGGGGTACAAATGTTAAGGTTACGTATATTGCCCATGCCCCTCCTCCCCCCTCCCACCCTCCTGACACCCAATAAATGTTATTCCTATATGTCCACTTAGGTATTGATCGGTTAATACCAATTTGCTGGTGAGTACATGTGGTGCTTGTTTTTCCATTCTTGAGATACATCACTAAGTAGTATGGGTTCCAGCTCTATCCAGGAAAATATAAGAGGTGCTATATCACCATTGTTTCTTAAAGCTGAATAGTACTCCATGGTATACATATACCACATTTTATTGATCCACTCATGTATTGATGGGCACCTGAGTTGTTTCCACACCTTTGCGATTGTGAACTGTGCTGCTATGAACATTCGAGTGCAGGTGTCCCATTTGTAGAGTGTCATTTGATCTTTTGGGTAGATGTCCAGTAGTGGAATTGCTGGATCAAATGGTAGATCTACTTGTATCACTTTAAGGTATCTCCATATTGTTTTCAACAGAGGCTGAACTAGTTTGCAGTCCCACCAGCAGTGTAGGAGTGTTCCTATCTCTCATCTCTGAAAGAAATGGAGTAAGATTTATTTAAACAAGTATATTTTAATTTCTCAGAGCTTCTACCATTCAGGCCTATATCTGCCTTAGAGTTTTGACTTCTAGCTGCCTTAACCTATTTGGGTTTTATTTTTTTCCCCTCCCAGAAGGAGTTTCTTTAAACAGTTTTTTAATATACCTACTTCTTCCATGGAAACAGGTAACTATAAGCTTAATATTCTTTAACTGAGACTTGGCTAGAAAATAGAACTACTCTACAAAGACATTTAATGGGGAAACTCTTGAAAGAATAAGAAACTTGACACACAGGGCTTTTAGAAACATCAGGCAGCTATTAGTTCTTGTTAGATGAGGAAAACATTGGGAAATATGTACATACCAATTGCCATAAACATTAAGTAAAATTTGAGTTTCTGTCTTAGACTATTTGCTCAGAAAGACAAAGTGCTTCTCTGCAATATTGAAAGTTTTGTTTTAATATTTCCAAATATTATCAACTTATAACCTTGAGGCTAAGAATATTTATCATAGGAAATATTGATTAAAACATAAGTGTAAGAAATGTGTTCACTTAAAATTAAATGTGCCCACTAACTTTGTCAAGATTACCCATAATGAAGACATTAGCGATCTAACTCTAGCTAACCTAATAATACTAAAATGAAGTATAGATTCCCTTAAAATTAGAAACATAGCTAAGGCATTCCTCTTTCTACAAATGAAAAAAAAAAATACTTTAAAACCCAGTGCATAAGGGCAGGGTGTGGTGGCTCATGCCTGTAGTCCTAGCACTCTGGGAGGCCAAGGCAGGAGGACTGCTTGAGCTCAGGAGTTCGAGACCAGCATGAGCAAGAGCAAGACCCCATTTCTACTAAAAATAGAAAAATTAGCCAGACATGATGGCATGTGCCTGTAATCCCAGGTACCTGGGAGGCTCAGGCAGGAAGATCACCTCAGCCCAGGAGTTTGAGGTTGCTGTGAGCCAGGCTGACACCATGGCACTCTAGCCCAGGCAAGAGAGTGAGACACTGTCTCAAAAATAAATAAATAAATAAATAAAACCCAGTGCATAAACTCAATTTTACATTTCAAACTCCATGCTAGCTAAAAGACATGTATTGTTATGAAATCCCATCCAAAATGGGTGGAATGTTTAGCAAAACATATGAAAACAAATACATCATAGACCTCTGTTCCTAGCAACAAAGTACACTAGAGATCACTATGCACTGGATACAACACACTCAAAAATGCAAGGAAAAAATGGGTAAGATTTTCTTTTAAATCAACAGAACAGCTTGGAAGATAGTAAAATGAAAAATTCTCTGAAGGCAAAAACCACACACAAGGGCAGTGAGCTCTGAAACCATCATACACCATGTCGTTCTCTCACAGCACAGGCCTAGGAGGAGCAGTGGGGATAGGGGTGATGCTGCGAACTAAGCCTTGAGGTCATATTGGTAGAGTGTTGGACCAAAGACCACATTACAAAAATCTAGGAATCGGGAAAAGATGTATCATGGAAAATTCTCAGCAGAGAACAGACATCAAGAAAAACGTTACAAAGAGTCTATGTTAACGTATACATAAATGCTAAGAATCTTGTGATGCTTCCACTGCTGGGTTCCCAGAACCCTGAAAGACAGTTCTTTACCATCGAAGCAGAAGATCGGAAGTGACTTATATAGGGCAACTTATCAGCCAAGAGGAAAGACCTAAACATATTGACATCAGGTGTTCCTTCCAAATGGCTCAATGAGGTCACTCAATAGTTAAGACCACAGCCAAGAAGCCCTAGCTATGTGATCAGAACTTCCAAAGAGCTATTTAGTCTCCTATTCTTAGTGATGAGCATAGATCCAAGATTATCCAGCATCTGAGGAAAGTCCCCAACATGGAAGATAGGAACCACAAATAATACATAATATTAAAATAAAAATAAACCAACCTGGAGGAAACAAAAACTATTCAGGGAGAAGAAAACCTCATATCTTCAAATAGATAGAAAAAGATTCTGAGTCCATGAAGAACCTGATAAATTGAAAAAAAAAAAAAAAAATGGAACATTCAGACCAGCCTGAGTCACCTGAGGAGTATTGAAAGACAGTTCTCCATAAGTGGCTCACATTTCTGCACATATTGCCAGTGAGGTACTTACTGTTCTTTATTCCAGAATATCTATTTAAAGATGTTTGCATAGCAAACAGTCTTGGAATATAGAAACAGTGTCTTCCTCTGGAGCAAAGGGCAGGCATGTTTACTATGCGTTATTAAAGATGTGGGTTCCCAAATCAAAGACTCAGTACCCTTCACAATAGCAACAAAGAAAATAAAGTACCTAGGAATTTACTTAACTAAGGAGGTAAAAGACCTCTACAGGGAGAACTATGAAACACTGAGGAAGGAAATAGCAGAGGACGTAAACAGATGGAAATCCATACCATGCTCATGGGTCGGCAGACTCAACATTGTTAAAATGTCTATACTACCCAAACTGATCTACAGATTTAATGAAATCTCTATTAAAATCCCAACATCATTTTCACAGATAGAGAAAAAATAATTTCATGCTTCGTTTGGAACCACAGAAGACCCCATATATCAAAAGCAATTCTAAGCAACAAAAACAAAATGGGAGGTATCAATATGCCAGATTTAAAACTATACTACAAAGCTGTAGTAATTAAATCAGCTTGGTATTGGCACAAAAACAGGGACATTGACCAGTGGAACAGAACTGAGAACTCTGATATAAAACCATCCTCATATAGCCATCTAATCTTCGACAAAGCAGACAAAAACATTCACGGAGGAAAAGAATCCTTATTCAATAAATGGTGCTGGGAAAACTGGATAGCCACATGTAGAAGGCTGAAGCCGGATCCACACCTTTCACCTCTCACAAAAATCAACTCACATTGGGTAACAGACTTGAACCTTAGATGTGAAACTATTAGAATTCTAGAGGAAAATGTTGGAAACACTCTCCTAGACATTGGCCTAGGCAAAGAATTTATAAAGACGACCCCAAAGGCAATCACAGCAACAACAAAAATAAATAAATGGGACCTGATCAAACTAAAAATCTTCTGCACAGCCAAAGAAACAGTCATGAGAGCAAACAGACAACCTACAGAATGGGAGAAAATGTTCTCATCCTATACATCTGATAAGGTGCTGATAACTAGAATCTACTTAGAACTCACAAAAATCAGCAAGAAAAAGTCAAACAACCCTATCAAAAAGTGGGCAAAGGACATGAACAGAAAGTTTTCAAAAGAAGACAGAATAATGGCTAACAAACATAAAAAAATGCTCAACCTCTCTAATCATCAGGGAAATGCATATCAAAACCACAATGAGATATCACTTATCTCCAGTAAGAATGGCCTTTATCAAAAAGTTCCAAAACAATAAATGTTGGCATGCATGCAGAGAGAGAGGAATACTCCTACACTGCTGGTGGGACTGCAAACTGGTTCAACCTCTGTGGAAACCAATATGGAGATACCTTAAAGCGATACAAGTAGAGCTACCATTTGATCCAGCAATCACACTACTGGGCATCTACTCAAAAGAACAAAGGACAATCTACAATAAAGACACCTGCATTTGAATGTTTATAGCAGCACAATTCACGATTGCAAAGCTGTGGAAACAACCCAAGTGACCATCAATGCATGAGTGGTTTAATAAAATGTGGTATATCTATACCATGGAGTATTATTCAGCTCTAAGAAACAATGGTGATATAACACATCTTGTATTTTCCTGGATAGAGCTGGAACTCATACTACTAAGTGAAGTATCCCAAGAATGGAAAAACAAGCACCACATATACTCACCAACAATTTGGTATTAACTGATCAGCACCTAAGTGGACACATAGGAATTACATTTATTAGGTATTGGGCAGGTGGGAGGGGGAGGAGGGGACGGGTATATACATACATAATGAGTGAGATGTGCACCGTCTGGGGGATGGTCACGCTTGAAGCTCTGACTTGACGGGGGAGAGGGGAAAGGGCATTATTTGTAACCTTAAAATTTTTACCCCCATAATATGCTGAAAAAAAAAAAAAGATGTGGCTGCCCTAACTCAAGGTTCCTTTCCTGTAACTCAACCTAGTACATGCACAAGTACTATCTGGTTCTCTTTACATTACCTTTGGAAACCACAAAAAATGCTGATACTTTGTTTACTGCTATTATTTGAGTAATAAACTATCTCTGGAGACCTGTTTCCTAGCTCTCTGACCTAGGAGTCTCTTGTCTTCTGCCAGCATCCAAGAAATTGTATCAAGGTAACTTACTATTAGCCTGCCAGTAGGGTAAAATCTCAGACTCTTCACAATTCTCAGCAGGGAATTTTATTTCTTCTGTTTTGATCTTTTCCTGCAAGTCCAAAGTGGCCCATACTGAGTTTAGAAGGAAGAATTATAGACTAGCTTTTTAGGTTGTTTTGTTTTATAAAACTGAGTAGCAATTTCAAACCTCATTGAGAAAGGAAAGGAAGCTATTAACTGTCAGATGAAGGCTCTCAGGAAAAGAGAGTCATGGTTTTTCATGGTCTAGCTTCAGCTGCCTTGTGAGTTTACAGAAGCCCTTTGTAAATTAGTGGCAAAGTTGTGATGGAGTCCTTCATATCCTGGATTCAAGATAATGCCTATTGTAGCTCAATAATCCTCAGTTTCCCTTCAGATAGCAGTCGGGCAAACAGCTAAATGGTGCCTAGGAACCAATAATTATCTTGTTCTTACATAAACATCCTATTAATGATTCCAGAAAGAGAAAGTGAGGCCCCTGAGTATGTGAGGAGCTGTACATTATAAGTAATATGCTGATGTTGTCCTCGAATTCTAGAAAATCATAAAACTGTAATAATACCTCTTTTCCTGACCAGAGCCCCTGGAAAATAATAACATTTGGCCAGATTTAAGAGGTCAATAAAATACCCTCTCTAGAAAACCATTTGAATGGGTTTATTGAGTGACTTAAAATTTATTTTCAATACCTTGCTCATGATGCATTACAGAATAATTTACACCAAAATAATATAACTTTAGACAAAAGAGAAGATGAAAATGTAGTTATTGGGGTAATACATAGAAAAAATAAAAGCTACAGAGACAGCAATGAACTCTTAAATTGGTAACTCCTCACAAAAGAATGTGCCTAGGTAGGAGATAAGTTTTAAAAATGTTTCATACTTTTCCTTGGTACCTTAAATTGGAGGTTATAACTTGAGTTCTTCAAAATATTTACCTTTGGGATTTGTTTTTATACAAAGATGAAAAACACTTTATAAAAAAATCAAAGTAAGAAATAATTTCGAGGTTTTTCCTCATGTAGGCATTATCAGCATAAAGACATATTTAGAGAATTTTTTAAACTTTCTCCACAGCAATATTATAAAATAATATTTTTCCAGTATTTAATAATGGTTCCTTCTAAATAGATATTAAGCCTATTGGATAAATACATTATTCTGCCTTTATAACTCTTTCACAAAAACATAATTTACTGATATTAGGCCATGAATTGTATTCTATAATTCCAAGGAAAAAGCATTAAGGCTGATTGCTGTATTGTCATTCCATTTTGATGGTTTTGTTGGTGCCACCTTATTAATATGACTCCAAGACATAACAATTAAGTTTGCTTCTACGAATTTAGTAGGAGAGAAGCTATGTCGGATTCCTCTAACAGTGCATACTGGGAAAAGTCATTCATTCACTGATTCCACTCACATTGATTGACTGTGCGTAGCTATAAAGCACTAAGATCAATTCCATAGGGAAACACTGATAAAATGAGGCTGGCATCATAGTTATCACTGTCTAGTAGGAGAGTAAAATGTTAACAAATGACAAAAATGTAGAGTGTGCCATCAGGGAAATACATAAAAGAAAATAAGCTCTGTTACATCCCACTTTCTGTTGAATCTTCTGTACCAAGAAGATGCCCTGGCACTTAGTAGGTGTTCCCTGAAGGATAAAAAAAGAGGTGACATTTGACCTAGGCTTGAAATATGTAATGATATACACAAGAGATGCTAAAGGAAGCATATAGTTTCCCAGATTTTTGGCACATTTGTAAAAATCAGAGTTATACTTGCAAGCCTTATTTCACTAATTCAGTTCTTTTCCACCTTGTGATAAATGGCAAAGTGTGGTTCCAAACCTCCCTCCTCACATTATCTTGTCAGTGCAATTCAGGAAATCAGCACTAGGACTAAAGGCATTGCAGGCCCAAGAGAAATCATGGTTGATCTCTCCAATGTGTTGTTTCTTTCACAAGAGTCACTTTGAAATGCACTTAGCTTAATAAAGCTACCATTATTCTGTACATGCTTGAAATTCTTCTTTGTAAATCACCTTCAGAGTCTGCGTCAGTTGCTTTTACACAGCCTTATCATCCTCAGCATTCACAATGGATAAGAAATCTGAATGGCCTTAGGTCTCTTAACAAACAAAATATGGAAACTAAAAGATAGTAGAGCAAAGTTTGCAAAATTCTGAAGCAATTGGACTATGGAACATATGTACTATCTACATTATAGGTTTCTGATTCATTTTAGTCTTTTCAAAGACTATGTAATATACCATATTAGTATTGGGGGAAAAAAGGGTCGAGAAAAAAACCCGTGTCCTCCCTCACCCCGAATCATGATGGTGTGACTCAGAAAACTGAAAGCCCTTTTTCTAAGTAAGTTTCTATTTCTGCCTTTGGTAAAAATCCACCCTGCCCTATTGTTGCTTATATTGAAAAACATTTCTTATCAAATATTTAAGAATAACTCCCTCTGCGCTAACATTCTCTTATCACTATTATTATTCCCAAAACTCTTCCAATTTCTTTATGTTCTTGTTTCACTGCTTTTACCCTTATAGTGCTTGAGTGATTATCAGAATTTCAAAATTATACCACTAAAACTTTCATAATGTTTAAGAAGGATGAAAGGATGATGTACTAGTCCTTTCAGGCTGCTAAAACAAAATATCATAAACTGGGTGGCTTATAAACAACAGATATTTATTTCTTACAGTTCAAGAGACTGGGAAGTCCAAACTCAAGGCACCAGCAGATTAGGTGTCTGATGAAGACCCACTTCCTATATGGCCATCTTTTGCTGTAACCTCACCTGGCAAAAGGGTGAGGGATATCTCTCAGGCCTCTTTTGTAAGAGACTAATCCCTTTCATGAGGGCTCTGCCCCCATGACCTAATCACACCTAAAGACCCTACCTCCTAATACCATCGTCTTGTGGGTTAGGATTTCCATATATTCATTTGGAGGCAGGTATATATTCAGATCTTAGCAGATAAGATACAATAAGTAATGTAAAATGAAAAATAAAATACTTTTCTTAAAAATCCCAATATTCCCAAACAAATGCTATTCATAAAATAATATTCCAAGAAATCTGAATAAATAAATTACACAGTGATTACTGAGTGACCTGTATTATGCCCCCATTTATATTTCATAAATAAGAACAATTTTTTTAAAACTATTTGGGTTTCCATAACTAATTAAAATGGCAACCATCACAATACTGTTAATTGTTAATTTAATACATGATTATCCTACTTGGCACTCCAAATATTTCAAATAGAAAATAGCTTTGGCTAAATGAGAATATATGCAACTTTTAGTAAAATGATTACATCGGTATATTTTTCATAGCATTAAAGTAAGTATCATATATGCTTCTAACCTGCATCATGTACAAAGATAAATTGTTCTGATAACATTGCTGGCCTCAAGTTGTATAACCATCCTGGATTTCTGAAGTCTCTGATACTCAGTATGTTTATTGCTTTCATAAAGATCAGGGTTCAAAAACAAAAACGCAGTTTATAGCAGAATACTGAGTATATTTTCTGTCCTCAAGCTTAGGGGATACAAGACCATAGATTATGTACAAGACAGTGATGAGAAGACGGGTAAGTGAACTTGTAAAAGTGAGCAATGGACTTGTTATTGCTAGGAGGAAATCATAAATAAAAATATTCATTTCAATATGGCAGGGGAAAGACATTATTTTTAAATGATGAGGCCAAAACTGACTTGCTAATCAGGAAAAAGAAATAAATAGAAAATTCTATTTTCTCATATCTTTCTCAAAATATTTTCCAGGTAGATCAAAACATTACAGAAAGAAAAGGAAGAAAGCATGAACATCATTATATGTTGGAAGGAGGAAAGTCTTTCTTACCATGACCAAATCCAAAAGGAAAATAAGACTGAATTTAACCACACAGAAGTTTTTTTTTTCAAATTAATTAATTAATTACTTAAAATAGTAATCATAAGCAAAGTCAAAAGACAAATCTGTGTATTTGCATCAGTGTGATTGATAAAGGATTGTCTCCAGTATAAAAATGGTTTCAATAATAGATGGACCAAACAGTAGGAAAGAACTAACAGAAGACACTAATGAGCAGTTCAGAGCAAATGTTTAATAAACACATGAGAAAAGCAAATGGTTAATAAACACATGAAATTATAGAAATGCAACTTCAAACTTGAAGATGCTTTTTTTCACTTATCATGTTGGCAAATATTTTACAAAATATTGAAAATATCCTGACAGGTTTCTCACACACTTTCAATGAGACTCTGAACTGGTACAACCACGTTTGCAGGGCAAGTAGGCAGTGCCACCTAAAAGTTTAAGTGTATTTATCATTTAACCCAACAATTTTACTTCTGACATTTATCCTCAAAATATTTACATTACAAATATTTAATGTACAATGATATATATCTATTCCAGAAAATTGCAGGGCAAATGTACAAAATAAGGTAAGCATATATAATTAGAGAATGTCTGGATAAGATATTGTATATATAGCTTTTAAAAATAATTGAGTACTTTTGTATATATTGCCATGGAAAAATATCCATAATAATTATTAGGGAATATTTACCAGGTGGAAAAAACAAGTCATAGACCAATATGTCTAGGACATATGTTTAGAATAATTCCATCTATGATAGCATATGTTTACATATGTGTGTGTACGTATATGTATAATTTATATATATGTTCTATAATAGTGAATTATTATAGAATTATATATATTATTATTATTAATAGACTAGATAGATAATTAGACATGATTTTCGTCCTCTTCATTTCCTATTTCCCTTTCTCACTTCTTGGTGAAGAGATAAGGCCAGGTAGGAGAAAAAGAATTTGTTAAGATAGTGACACTTCAAAGCTATGCTTTGAGAGACTATTAATTTCAGCAAGAGAAATGTGTATAATAACTATTCTATTGTGAAGAATTGAAAAGACCTATGCCTCATTCCCAAGAAAGATCTCTCAGGGACCTTCAAGGAGTGAGCGAGGTACCACTTGGCTCACATACCTCGAGAACCTTCCAGGAGGGAGCAAGGCCTCCACAGGTTGGGACAGACAGAGGGGCAACTGGAGGGGAGCAAGGAGCAGGAAGGAAACTGGAATAAGAAAGACTTTCCCAAGGCCATTGCAGGCAGACTTGGAATGGCCAAGCACAATAGCTTGGGGAAAATAAAGTACTACTGTGTACCCTATTTTCTGTATTCTATGTGTCTTATCAATGGACTGGTAGTAAAAGAGTTGTCTTCCCCTCTGGTAATGGGGTGCACCTGCACAATTTTCCAGATGTTGTTGCAGGAAGCAGTAAGGATACGTATCTATCAAAAGATTCTGAGATTATACATTGTATTCTTAACATCCTAGGAAACAGGATAGGGAAGAATATACATTTTTCTCTATTATGTTCAATTCCACATTTTTCATTTTCTAAGAATTAAAACATAAATTATTGGGAAAAACTATTATTATCAGTCTTTTTTTTTCTGATTCTGTTTTTCCTTAGGCAAACCATTTCAGAAAGATAAAGATTTGCTTTTCACCATTTAATTATTTTCATCCATCTTTAGTAGAAGAGTATGTAGCAATCAACACATATTTATAAAGTGTATGCTATGTGAATAGCATTCTGCTCCAGAGAGTGAAGGGAAAAAAAGATGTTAGACTTCAATTTGGTGAAACTAGACTATGCACGTGAAAAATGACATAAAGCGGAAGTTATATGCAGAGAGTGAACTTTATGGATGATCAGACACGGCCATGAGATGACTACAGTCAGAGAAAGAAAGATCAATACAACCAGGGAAAAGATGGGCAGGTCACTTGCTGTAGGCCAAAATCCATCAGTGAGCTTTGGGTGTCCAGTATCAGCAATGTGTTTGGAAGTTAGCTATGGGAGAGTAAAAGAAAGAATGGAGTCTAAGTTGGAGGCATGTAAAGAACATATAGAGAAAGCTGTTCTCTTAATAGAATCATAGAACTTTAGCGCTGGCAGAAATCTGAAAAATCAGTCCGTTCACTTCACATGTGTATGTAAATGAGGCCAAGGGAGGTTCCAATGACCAGCCAAAGGTCAGCCAGCCAGTGAGTTACATACAGCTAGAATCAAGACCAATTGACTTGTTACCATTCACAAGAATTACATTCTTTAAGTCATATTCTTGGTTGGTTTTGCCTCTCAATGAAATTAATATTCAAATATGTTTCCTTTTGAAAAATCTATGATAGTCTTTGAGTGCATGAAATGCAGAAAGTCATAGATGATCATTCTAAGCTTTCTTAGAACCAAATTTACTGAGAATGAATTTCAGAGACTGCCAGACACAAAGTGAGCTGCTCAGGCACCTCTCAGAGCATTCATTCCAGTAACCCTTGGATATTTAGGAGCATCTCAGTTACTACCAGTGCCAAGACCTGCTTCTGCTGAAGAGTTTAGCCATGGGTAGGCAATGATTTCCAACGTGATGGCAAGAATTTGAAATAAACCACTTTTACTTGTCCAAGGCAATTTTTCAAGCAGATTAAAATTGAATCTCTGTCGCTGGGTTTAATGACATAGATTTAGTACCTTTCAGAAACTCTTTCACTGAAACCTTTGAAAATCAGTGGCACTATCAAATCATATTTCCATCTCATACTCAAAACTTTGTGAGAGTCTAGAGAAATGCTTTGTTTTTATAGAATTAAATGGCTTAATACATAGTACATATGGAAAATATTGCTTTGAATGATTTTTCACAGAGTTCAGAAACCATTAATGAAAAAATGACCTGCTTGTCATATACTAAAAGGCAATGTTTTCTTCATAATTACCATGTGCTGGGACATAGTGTTAAAATTACTATTTAGTGGCTGTATTAGGCAGGGTCCAATCAGAAGACAGAAACCACAAAGTAATTTGAATAGGCAAAGTTTAATATAAAGTCTAATATGCAAAATTATTAATATTAACTATAACAGGGAATTGAAGAAACAGAATTAGTAAGAAGTCACAAGAATTATAAAGAATATAGGAATAGTATTTATAAGAGCAGCCACTGCCCTTTGGCCTGAGACACAGCCATCCAACGAAGGGACAGATCTGGTGAAGTTCACCTCCAGGGATCCAGACCTCATTGGAGAGAGCACCAAGGCATCATTGTTCACAAAGCTGAGACTTGGTTTGCTGAGGGTGTATTGGGGAAAGCCATGCACAGGAGTTGCCAAGCTGATGACACTCTGCTGTAAGGCCTCCCATGGAGATGCTGGGGGAAGCTGCCCGCAGGAGACTTCCATGTACTGTTGGCCACCGGCTGCTGCTGGAGCCCAGCAGTGCAGAACATGTACCCACAGCAGGGCCTGCCTAGAAGAGCACACTGGAAGAGAAAATCCCTTCCTCCTCCTGCATCCCTCTAGCACTTTCTTCTGGCCAAGCTTGACATCATGTCAAGGAAAAATAATAGACCAGAAAGTTTTAATTATGAACATATATGCACATAATAATAAAGCTTCAAATATACAAAGCAACAATGAATAGATCTATGGAGAAAAAAAAGGTAAATCAGTATGTAATATCTTTCTTGGTCTCTTATTTCTTTTCATCTTAAATTAGTTTTGCCTAATATTGAAATATGCAAATATGCGATTAAACATGAATGAACAAGAGGAAAAAGATCTGGTTAGAATTGAATTAAAATATGGGCAGAAGGTTTTGACCAGGACATCTCCAACTGGTGGGTTAGCACTATTATCACTAGAATTCTAGGAAACCATGAGTCATTAAGACAGAATTGTGCTGGGGTAATAAATCACTCTGAAAAAAGAACAGAACAGCATATAACTTTATGGAAAATGTAATAATTTAGCCCATAGTTGAAGGCTGAGGAAATACTTTTATGATTAACCCTGTCTGGTATTAGGTCTAATCTCAGTATATAATATTTCAGTGATTAATTCTTGCCTGGTTTAATTGCTGATGATGGATGGTCACCAGTTAGAACAAAAGTAAATCAAAATTATAGAAGCAAATAAGATAAACAAAATACATTTTATTCGTGAGATAAACACAGTCCGCCCTAGAGAAATAATGTAATTAAATCAAATTATATTTCTCTACTGCATTGGAGTTATTGTTTTGACCAACCTAGAGATAATTTTGGGGAATATCTCAGGATGTATAAATATTAGCTAACAAATTTTTAATCTCATTACTTCATAATCATCATTAATCATTATGGACCTTTTCTTCTTCCATAGAAGTAATACAACATGACATCTAGACTGTAGTTACAGTTGTAAGAAGGAACTTAAAGGATTTTAAGTTTGAGGCCCCTCAAGTTCCATACTTTCAGGACTTTGCAATTAGTAGTTACTGAGATTTATTAATTCAACAAACATTTGTCAAGCTTCTACTATATGCCAAGCATTATACTAATTGATGAGACACAGAAATAAACAAGACAAGGCTTCTGCTCTCAGGGTCTTTATGAGCTGAGTAGATGGAGATAGAAATGCATATGTAAAGTTTGCAAATGAGTATAGTGGAAATTCAAAGGATGAGTGATGAACACTACCACATATCTATCCTTGACTCCAGTAAAATAGATAGACATGTGAACACAAAAGATGAAGCCTCTGCTCTATAAAACAGTTTTTCCCTATAGTCAGTGTTTTTTCCTATCGTCAGTTCTTCTCCCAGTCACAAAGCTACTAGGAAGCCAAGCCAGGACTCAACCTGGACCTATCCTGTGAGCAAAAAAAAAAAAAAGGCAATGCAGTTTATCCCCACCCCAAACCTGAGGACTTTTCTGACTCTTTCTGGGGAAGCTCATCTTAAAATGAAACATTCTCACTGACAACTCCTCTACACACACACACACACACACACACACACACACAAACACACACACACAGAGCTCGTCAGACCTACCTAACTACTCAGTTCTTCATTCTTAAATATTAATAAACAACTCCAAATCACCAGACATATAGAAAATCACAGCTGCATGAAAGAAAAAATATCCAAACTATTTACTCCATATGTAACAGATAATTACAGAAATAAAAGAGAACTTACGGAGGAGAAGCCCTTAAGGAGCAGAGAAACTTGAGAAGATATTTTGTCTATAAAACAAGAACAAGATGTTAAGGGAAAAAATCCATTACAGAACAAGGAAGAGTTATAAAAAGTTAAAGTAATTGCCAGTTTCTTTCCAGATGTCAGAGTACTGGAGGAGGTCACCTCTCCCTCACACCCCTCGACTACCTGGAAAGCCTCTTGGGATTCACTGAATGGACAGTAAAAGGAATTTGTAGACTATGCAGATAGCACTCAACCATCATCTGTGTTGAGCTTTGTAGAATACTACTGTTTTCCAGCCCTTAGCCAGGATGTCCCTAAGAAAGAATGGGACCCATTATTTCTTTCTTTTTCTCTGTCCCTTCTATCCCCCCAAACTGGTTGAGCTTCCTGCAACTGACCTCTGGACTTCTCCTCTGCCTCCTGGCAGCACCCCTAACCTCTCTGGGACCTGTAAGTAACAAATGTCTTGTTTTTCATGCATTTTGGTTTCACCTCCTCATTGTGTCCCACCTGCCCAATACACTCAAACCTAACTTTCCCCTGTTAGGGCTCTCCTTGAGTGTGGTTATCTTGACAACTCTTGAGAGAGACCTCAAGATCAAGTTAAAAAGAAATTATTGGTCTTGAGCAGTGGCTCATGACTGTAACCTCAGCACTTAGGGAGGCCGAGGAGGGAGGATTACTTGAGGCCAGTGGTTCAAGACCAGTCCGGGCAACACAGCAAGACCCCATCCCTACAAAAAAATGAAAAAATTATCCAGGCATGGTGGCATGCACCTGTAGTCCCAGCTACTTGAGAGGCTGAGATGGGGGATTGCTTTGAGTCTAGAAGTTGAAGACTGCAGTAGCTATTATTGTGCCAATGTACTCTAGCCTAGGTGACAGAGTGAGAATTTGTCTCTAAAAAAAAATAAATAAATTTCAAAAATTAAAAAAACTAAACAATAAAAATCATAACAGCATTGGCTACTAATAAGTCCAATTTGCTACCAATAAGACACAAAATAATAGGAAACAGCCGTGATTCTTAACTATAACTAACCACAGACACATTCACAGCATATCAATCATCTCTCTGGATGGAAGCTTCTCAGAAATTAATTGATAGTAGTTTCTAGCTAAATCTCTATGACAACTCTCTGAAGTTACAGAGCAATGCATTCTGAAGGGACAAAATGAATTCATCTCAATTAAGGACGAGAGTGAATAAAGGCATTTTCAAACAAGCAATGACTTAGGAAATTTAGCCTTTCCTCAAAAATTGTTTAAGGACATATATTCCTACTAAAAGTGTGGGAGGAGAGAAAGCAAGCATAGTTCAAGAAAAATAAAATCTCTAACCCAAAGCAGCCTTGAGCGGGGAGCCCCAGGATAACAGTTTATGCCCCAAGCATAGAAAGCAGCAGGTTCAGAGAAGAACAAGAGGTTCCTCCAAAAGGTAGGTGTCAGGGAAAAAGACTAAAAGCAATTGGTGAAAAGTAAATCCACATGATTGTGAAGTCACAACGTTCTCCTTGGGGGATAGATCACTTGGGAATAGTGATCTTGGACCCTTGAACGAACACCTTGTACTACTTATCTCCAAACTACTCGTAGATATGATAAATAAATGTCTTTATTGCTCAAGCCACTGCCATTTTGATTCATGGGATGGTAAAACCATTTCTTCTCATCTTTAACTCTGTGTCATTTAACTTGATACCTAGTACATATCTTATTTTGATTTTTAAAAATTTAAATTAAGATAGAAAGCACCAGGTGCAACACTATTATTATCTTTAATGGCATTACTATATTGTAATATCCTATCTTCACAAAAGCTTCACTCCGAAGCTCTCACTGTATTTTTCCATTAGTTGTATTCATGCCTCATCACTTTTCTGGGAAAAGTCATTTTACCTTTTTTAACAGAAATGTCTTTGGCTTTTAGGCAGAAAAAAAGGCGCTGATTACCAAGTCTTTTCCCAAGAACTAACTTTTCTTATAAAGACTAAAACAGCCAGTACTGTTGTTTCCCCTAGACTGTGTCTTAAACCTGGTCAGTCTTAGCCGCGTGTGTGGCTTTCGATTGTATCTAAATGCTGATTTCTCCTCACCTAAATCTGCATTCCTAAATCCCTGATCCCTGATTGGCATCTCCATTGTATGTCACACTGAAGATTCACATACTGAATTTATCATCGGCCCTTTCAAAATTCTTCCTGTTTCCCGTTTCAGTAAAGGGCCCCTTCATCCCCTCACTCCTGTAGATTTATAGGATATTATGGTTCACTTGCTCATCCTTTTTCATCCTCCTTTTAGTATACTTTAAAAAAAATAATTTTAACTATAAAGGTTAAAAAACTAAAACTACATTCCTCAGGTTCCTTTGCAGCTATGGCTCAGAATGGCGGCAATTAGATTGTGCCAATCAGAGAAACTCACCCAGTTTGAGAAGGTGCCTTTTCAGCTGTATTATTTTACAAATGAAGGGTATGGAGACATGAGGTTCTGCAGCCGTATTTCCATGTCCATTCTTCAGCTTCTTAGGCATTGAGAAGGAATCGTGATGGTTACAACAGGCAGGGCCCAGATTCTGGTGCCCAAGACAGCTGAGGCAGGAGTGTTGGTAGGAACTTAGTCCATGTGGTGGGAGGTCTTTGAATTCTCATGATTCCGGTGATGGCCTCTGCAGTAGTTAAGTCCCTAACACATCAGGCCTGGGATCTGGGAATTATTACTGGAAACCTAGGCTAGTTTCTATTCCTCTGGCTCTCCCATAATTTTCTAAACACTGTTTCATACTATTAAATTTCTTCCCACTTAATAATTGAGGGCAGTTGTTTCCTTCGAAGAACCCTAACCGCAAAGCCATACATCACAAAGTATACCTCAAATCTAAGTATTACAGTAAACAAGTCCTGCCAGTTCTGGCAGAATATCCCTTGTGTCCAGTCACTCTTTTTCCTTTCTGTAATTCAGGTTTCTAGGATATAAAGGAAAGAGCATTAACTTTGGATCTTGGAATGAATTGATGGCCCTGCCACTCCCAAGCTATGTTTCCTTAGATAAATTAATCTCTTGGAATCCTAAATTCCATAACTATAAAAGGAGATTGTTACCTACTTTATAATATTTTGTAAAAGCTAGAGATACTATGTGATGTTCTGTGAAAACCATCTAGTCTAGTACTTGGTATTTAGTATCACTCACATTATTACCATTATGAAACTCCTGCCTAGTCGTCTTGTTCTTGAATTTCCCCCAATTTAGTTGTAGAGAGTGTCCCAAGAAAGTTTGGAATAACCATGGAACTAGAAAAGTAGCCCCTGGCTTTAAGAAGCTTTCAGTTTACAGAACAAATTTGAAGTTTTCTGAAAAGCATGACTCAGATTTGAAAATAGAAAAAGTGGCCTGAGATTAGTTTAACAGTTCTAGACTAAGAACCTTTTCAGGGAAATCGGTGGAGGAATTTTTAGTATTGCATTGAGTTTTATCTCAGATAATGTATCTCTCTGACCAACCAGTGACTGAATCACTTTCCCTCAGTGGCTGAGATAAAAAGATTAACTCTGAAACTAAGATCATATTTGCTTTTGGGAAAATGATACAGACATACTTTTCCCTAATCTTTCCAGTAAGGACAACTAAAAACTCTGGAAACTCTGTATAAAACAAACAAGGAAACACTGAAAGGTAGAGAAAAGAAACAGAAAAGGAACAGAGAACCCAAGGAATGACATGGTGATGCATTATCTGGGTTTTCTACTTATCTCATGTATTCCAGACTGGTCTGGAATGAGATCAACATTTGAATTGGTAGCCTGAGTAAAGAAGATTGCTCTCCCCATGTGGGTGGGCCTCATCCAATTACTTGAAAGCCTAAATAGAACAAAAGGGCTGACCCCTTAGTAAAAGAGGATCTCTTCCTGCCTGACTGCCTTAGAACTGGGACATTGTGTTTTGGGTTTTTTTTTTTACCCCCTCCCTTTGAACTCATACTGAAACATTGGCTCTTCCTGGGTTTCAAGACTGCTAGCTTTCAGACTGGAACCACATCATTCATTCTCCTGGGTTCTCAGGTCTTTGGACTGCAATTCTTGGGAAGGAAGAAAGAACACGGCAAGCAAAAACATGGGTAAATACTAGGCTTTCCTTTTCTTCCTGAGTTTTCCAACTTATGTTTGGTGAAAGCATGAAGTATATTATCTAATGTGGCTCTAAATGTATGTAAAGGAAATTTTTAAGACAATTCTATTAAGATGGGGGAGGCTGAAAGGAGATAAGTTTTCTATACTTGTACTCTTGACACTACTAGGTTGTGATAAGTTTTATATATATATAATATCTTTAGAAATTATTTAAAAATTTATTCAAAAAGATACACTCAAAAACAAATGCAGGTTCTGGGAAAACTGGATATCCACATGCCCAAGAATGAAATTAGATCCTCATCTCATACTTTATACAAAATCAAACTAGAATGGATTAAAGACTTAATAAGACTTGAAACTGTAAAACTGCTAAAAGAAAACATAGGGGAACAGCTTCATTACATTGGTCTTGGTGATGTATTTTTGGATACAACCCCAGAAGTATGGGCAACAAAAATATGAATATGACAAATGAAATTTTAATCAACCTAAAAACTTTCTGCACAGCAAAGGAAAAAAAAATTAACAAAGTTAGAAGGCAACCTGTTGAATGAGAAAAAATATTTGCAAACTATTCATGTGATAAGGAATATACAAAATATATAAAGAACCAAAACAACTCAATAGTAATAAAACAAATAACCACATTTTTTAAATGGGCAAAGGATCTGAATTGACATTTGTCCATAGAAGACATAAAAATAGCCAATGGGTATTTAAAAAAAATGTTCAACATCACTATCAACAGGGAAATGCAAATCAAAACCACAGTGAGATGCCATTTTATCCCAGTTAGAATGGCTATTACTAAAAAGACGAAAAAAAAAAAATGACAAATGCTGACAAGGATGTGAAGAAAAAGGAATTCTTATACACTTTTAATAAAAATATAAATTAGTATAGCTATTGTGGAAAACAGTGTAGAGGCTTCTTAAACTAAAATAGAATTACCATATGACCCAGGAAACCCACTATTGGGCATTTATTCAAAGGAAAGAAAATGAGAATATCAAAAGGATACTTGCATCGCCATGTTATTGCAGCATTATTCCACAATGGCCAAGATATCAAATCAACCTCAGTGCCCATTAACAAATGAATGAATAAAGGAAATGTGATATATACACACACAAATACTCTTCCACCATAAAAATGAATGAAATCCTGTCCTTTGCAGCAACATGAAAGGAGCTGAAGGTCATCATGTTAAGTAAAATAAGCCAACACAGAAAGACAAAGATTGCATGTTCTCATTCATGTGGGAGCTTAAAAAGTTGATCTTATAGAGGTAGAGAATAGAATGATGGGTACCAGATGCTGGGAAATGTGTGTGCTGAGGGACAGAGAGAATAAAGAGAGCTTAGTTAATGAGTATAAACATTCAGTTAGAAGGAGTAAGTTCTAGTGTTTGATAGCACAGTAGGGTTACCATAGTTAACAATAAAATATTGAATATTTTAAATACCTAGAGGAGACAATTTGAAACGTTCCCAACACAAAGAAATGATAAATATTCAAGGTGATAAATATCTTAAATACCCTAATTTGATCATTACACATTGTATGCATGTATCAAAATATCACATGTACTCCGTACAAATATTAACTATCAATAAAAAAATAAAATAACATGCATTGCTACCACAACAACAAAAAAGCAATTCAATGATGGAGAGAGAGTCTTTTCAACAACTGGTGCTGGAGCAACTGAACATCCATAGGCGAAAAAGAAAAAAGTGCTATGGCTGGGCATGGTGGCTCATGCCTGTAATCCCAACATAGGTATTGGGAAGTGGAAGTAGGAGAAAATCTTTGGAATATGTGGTTAGGTTAAGAGTTCTTAGACTTGATACCAAAAGCACAATCCATAAAAGGAAAAATTGATAAGTTAGACCACATATAAATTAAAAACTTTTGCTGTGTGAAACACCCTGTGAACACAATAAAAGGCAAGCTACAGATGAGGATAAAATAGTCACAAACTACATATCTGTCAAAGGACTAGTCTCCAGAATGTATAAAGAACTCTCAAACTCTACAGTGAAATAAAACAAAACACCTAATTACAAAATAAACAAAAGACATGAACAGACATTACACCAAAGAAGATACACAGATGGCAAATAAGTACATGAAAGATGTTCATCGTTAGCCATCAGAGAAATATAAAAACGCAATAGCTATCACTACACACTGTCAGAATGGCTCAGATTAAAAGATAGCAACAGTATCAATGCTGTCGAGGCTGTGAAGAAACTAAAGCCCTCATACACTGATGGTTAGAATGAAAAATGGGACAGCTACTCTAGAAAAATGTTTAGCAGTTTTTTAACAATTAAATGTGCCACTACCATATGATCAATCAACTCTACTCCTGGGCATTTGTCTTAGAGAAATGGAAACTTATGTTTGCATAAAAACCTGCATGTAAGTGCAGGCATGGTGGCTCACACCTATAATCCTAGCACTCTGGGAGGCGAAGCCAGGAGGATTGCTTGAGGGCAGGAGTTCCAGACCAGCCTGAGCATCCCTTTTCTACAAAATGAGACCCCTTTTCTACAAAAAATAGAAAAATTAGTCAGGATTGGTGGCTTGTGCCTGCGCTACCAGTTACTTGGGAGGCTGAGGCAGGAGGATCACTTAAGCCCAGGATTTTGAGGTTGCAGTGAGCTATGAATGTTACGTAGATAGGACCTCCAGCTCTTCTTGGGACAAGGGTTCCCTGCTCTGGTGCTATTTTGAATTGCTCCACCTGGGAAGAAGGATAAGGGCTGGCGTTCTATTTTGCATTGCCCCACCCTTAATCCTATCTCGGCAACTGCTACACGGGGAAGGAGGGCATGCTTTATCAGTCTGAGAATTCCCCAGCCCAGGCATGATAGGATTTAGAAAGTGGCATTATGCCATTATCTTGAATCTGCATTGTGGTTTACTGCCTGCCCCCCTCCCCACCCCCCTGCCCCACCACGTGGGCTTTCTAATAGGGAGCTCGTATAGTGGATGAAATTTTGAGGACACCTGTTGATCATTTGATAAAAACCCACACCTCCTGCGAGCCCACCTCCAGACTGGGCTAATAAAAGGAAACAAGCCGAGACCTCAGAGTGGGTCCGTCAGTCGCAGGAAAACAAGCTCAGAGCTCCCGCCGATTCTGCCTTATGGTGAGTTGTAATAATTATTTCATTGTATATTACAATGTAATAGTGATAGAAATAAAGAGCACAATAAATGTAATGCACTTGAATCATCCTGAAACCTTCCCCCCAACCCCATCCCCAGTCTGTGGAAAAATTATCTTCCATGAAACCTGTCCTTGGTGCCAAAAAGGTTGGGGAACGCTGTTTGAGGGGATGAATGACTAAACAAACTGAGGAATGTCCATGCCGTGGAAATAATAGCAATAAAAAGGAACGGACTATTAATATACATAACAACCTGTATGAACCTACAGAGAATTATGTATGAATTATCCAAGCCAATAATCTTGGTTAAGATACCGCTCTGTAATTGCAAGAGGTTATAATTGGGGGAAACAGAGTAAAGGGTACATGTGATCTCCCTATATTTCCTACAACTGCATGTGAATCTACAGTTATCTCAAAATGAAAAGCCTAAAACTTAAGCCAAGAAAATTATTAACCAGAAATGAAAAATTCCACAGAAATCCTTGCCTTCTTGCAGCCAGACTCCTTTCTTCATTATTTTGGCAAAACTTTCATGAAAGGATCATGAAATTTGGAAGTACTCCAGATTTCACCAGAGACTGAGTATTTTGAGAGTTATTGCAGCAAGTAACAGCACCAGTGCCTTTTACAATAAAGTTGTAGCCTTTCAGAAGGAGGCAATCTAAGAAATATGGTATTTCCAATAAGTGGGTCTTATTAAAGTGTGTTTTGATGACACAAATAGTGCCTCTTCTTTCTTGAGGAAACAAACTTTACCCATTTACCCTAGTAGTATGTTTTGTAGTTCCTCCATCTCCACCTCCCCCCCATTCAACCTCCCCACCCCCATCTTCTCTTTGTTACTCAAAACAACCTTCCCCGCCTCCCATGAATAACTGGTACTTTGTCTTTTATAATAATAATTTTCTTTTCTTTATACTTTTTTTTCTTTATACTTTTCCCACAATAAGTATGAACTGCTAAGCACTTTAGCTTAGTTTTCTAGATTTTTTAACTTTATATAAAATTATTCTTTATATAATTTTGCATCTGGCTTCTTGTGTTAAATATTGCTGGCATAATTTTTTTTTTTTATTTTAGGATATTGTTAGGGTACAAACATTTTGGTTACATTTTATATCATTGCCTCTTTCAAGCGGAGGTTAGAGGACTGCCTTTCCCTCCCACCCCCCCACAATGCAGACCGTGTCCTATTGTTGTGAGTTTACTCCCCAACCCCCCATCCTTGGAGAATATTACTACCATGTGAGCGCCAATGTGTTAATCAGTACCAATTTGATGGCGAATACAAGTGGAGCCTATTCTTCTGATCTTGTGTTACCTCACTTCAGATAATGGGCTCAAGCTCAATCCAGGAAAATATAAGAGGTGCTAGATCACTGTTGTTTCTTAAAATTGAGTAATATTCCATTGTATACATATACCAAATTTTGATAATCCACTCATGAATTGACGGGCACTTAGGTTGTTTCCACATCCTTGCAATAGTGAATTGTGCTGCCATAAACATTCAGGTGCAGATGTCTTTATTTTAGAATGAATTTTGCTCTTTTGGGTAGATGCCTGCCTAATAGTGCTATTGCTGGATCAAATAGTATTTCTATTTTTAGCTCTTTGAGGTATCTCCAAATTCTTTTCCACGAGGTTGCACTAATTTGCAGTCCCACCAACAGTTTCCTGTCTCTCTGCATCCTCACCAGCATTTGTTGTTTTGGGATTTTTTTTGACAGAAGACAATCTTACTGGGGTTAGGCAATATCTCATTGTGGTTTCAATTTGTATTTCTCTAATGATTAGAGATGTTGAGCATTTTTTTATATGTTTGCTGGCCATTATTCTGTCTTTTGAGAAATTTCTGTTCATTTCCATTGCCCATTTATTGATGGGGTTGTTTGATTTTTTTTTTTCTTGCTGATTTTTTAAGTTCTAGATAGATTCTTATCAGCCCTTTACCAGATGTGTAGAGAGCAAATATTTTCTCCCATTCTGCAGGCTATTTGCTCTAATGATAGTTTCCTTGGCTGTGCAAAAAGCTTTTTAATTTGATCAGATCCCATTTATTTTTGTTGCTGCAGTGATTGCTTTGGGGATCATTTTCAAAAATTCTTTGCCTAGGCCGATGTCTAAAAGGGTCTTCCCAACATCATCTTCTAGAATTCTTAAGGTTTCATGCCTTAGGTTTAATACTGTTATCCATCTTGAATGGAGAGGCAGGGATCCAGTTTCATTCTTCTGCATGGCTATCCAGTTTTCCCAGCACCATTTATTGAAAAGAGATTATTTCCCCCAGTGTATATTTTTGTCTGCTTTGTCAAAGATTAGATTACCATATGCAGATGGTTTCATCTCTGGATTCTCAGTCCTGTTCCAGAGATCTATGTCTCTGTTCTTGTGCCAGTAGTAAGCTGTTTAATTATTATTGCTTTGTAGTATAGCTTGAAGTCTGGTAGACTGATACCTCCCAGTTTATTCTTTTTACTTTAGATTGCTTTGGCTATACGAGGTCTTTTCTGGTTCCATACAAAGTGTAGAATTATTTTTCAATATAAATTCATCTTTGTTTCACATGCCAATGATTTGTTCATTTTTATTCCTCTATAATATTTCATGTCTAGTCCTTTATTTAATTGACAAAAATTATATATATTTATGGTACATAATGTTTTGATATATGTATATATTATGGAATGGCTAGTACCTTACTAATACTTTTTTTGCTTGGTAACAATTAAGGTAAAGAGACCCAGCCGAGGGACATCATCATAACATAGTAATTGTAAATCCTAGGTTATATCCAGAAGCTTCTAAATGGTTCATCCACTCCCCACCCTTAGAAAGGTGGGCATCTTCCCCAACTATTCTTTCCCAGGAACTTCTCCTCACTTACCTCTTTTTCACTCCCATCCACCTTCCAACAGCCACTTAATTTAGTGTGGCATTCCCATTTGGCAAACTTGTTGGCAGACGGAGTAGGCCCTGGGTTCTGCATGGGAAAAATAAGTGCATCCTGGAGACAGTGACAGATTCTTCCTCTGTCATGGTTCTCTTAAATTTTGAGAGAACTCCCTGACCTTTTTATTTGTAGAGATGGCTCTATGGTTTCAGCCTCCAAACTTCGGCTTACTACATTTCTTTAGTTGCTTTACTTTGTTTTCTTCCTTTGCCCCTTATTTGAATATCATCTTACACTGCCCTGAAGCTAACTCAAAAGCTCTGGGGACTTCATGTAGAAATATAGTTATTAAAACCTTTCAAAGTCTAGCGAAAGCTTTCCATAAATCCAGGCAGGAGTATTCTCACCAGGTCCCTGCAGTCACATGTCAGATGATGGTAAATGTTTCGACTGACTTTTCATTGGCAACATGCACACTAATAGTTCCAGTAGGAAATGTCTTTGCATTGCCTGGTGAATTTAACAAATAGGTGAATTACCAATTGTACATACAAAAGCAAAGGACTTAGTCTTGAAATGAATAATAATTCTTTTTATAAATTTTTCTTAGTATTTAACTAGTACCAAAAAAATTTAATAGGAAATAGAGCTCCAAGCAAACTTCTGACTACTTTATCTACTAGCCACTCATCCACACTTCCTCCTCTAATACACATATGCAAACCCAGCCATTTATCTATATGTTTCCTTCCAAAAAAATGCTGAGGGCTATTGTGTTTTCTAATAAAAATATTATCCAGTCCTTATAATTTAGCTATACAAAATGTGTGATTGTATTTTACATAAAGAATTAAAGTCATACATATACACACATATGTAGGGGTTTTTATATTTCTATTTTAAATAAAATGAAATCAGGCTATACATACTATTCTACAAATTTCTTTTTCACATAATATATAATGGTCACATAATGAGATAATGGACAATTTTCCAAGTCAAGCTTCACTTCTCTCAACCATATCATAAATAACATATACCATACATCCTCAGAGTTCCTTACAAGAGGTGGGACAAGAACCCTCACCAGATAGTCTGATTTAAGGGCTACTGTGTGCCTGGCAAAAACCCACATGCCCATGATTACTGTTTTCAGTTATACATAGTCCTGGTTTTGGTGGTGATCATGAAATAAAAATCCCTCAACTAGAGCTCTTAACACCCTGAGAATAAAGTTGAGGACCATGAGGAAACACAGGCCCTAAACAGGGAAACAGAACTTTCAACTTTTAAAGTACAATTATAATAGTGTCCCCAGTGTAGGGAGTGTTTACTGTGTAACAAGCACTATGGTCACCAATTTACATACATTCTCATGTCAACTCTGAGAGGGCTGCTATTTTCCCTTTTATATGTGGGGGGCTGGAACTTTGAGTGTTAAGTAACTTTCTTGAGGTTGTCTGGCTGGTAATTGGTGACTTTGCAATGTTTTTAACTGACTAAAAAAATTGTAATCATACAGAAGAATTTATAGTACAAGAGACTGAACCTCATTTCTACCCATCCAAACCTCAGTTCTCATTACCTAACAGGGATTTCTTTAAACTGTGTCTAGTTTTATGTTTTCTGATGGTTACTTACGTAGCAATAAACTATATGATTAACCTCAATTTTTGATTTATCATTTTAGGATATTGTCTATTCACTCCTAACTATGAAAGATGGGAATTTAGGTCACTTACATATCCCCCAAACTGTCCAATTCTCCTCCAAATTTTTGCTATTTATATTATTGTGAACTATTATATAATATTTATGATGAAAATCTATTATAAATTTGGAGTATACAATCCATGCTCATGGTTTTTGAAAAGCTGTTTCAAAAAATATTTTTAAAGTAAAAAGATACAAAAAAAACCCTGAAATCTTGCCACTCTGAGACACTTAACTATAAATGTCAGCAGTATATAAATTATAGTTAATAAAATTTATTATATATTTCAAAATAGTTGGAAGACAATAATTATAATATTCTCAATGCAAAGTAAAAATGTTTGAGGTGATGGATATCCCATTACCCTGAGTTGATAGTTACTTATTGTATACAAGTATCAAAATATCACATATGCCCCCAAAATATGTACAACTATTATAAATCAATTAAAACTTCTTTAAAAAGTTTCCATCCATCAGCAATTAATAAAACTCTAAAGGAAAGTAGAATTAAAAAGCGTGAAACTAAAAAAAGCCTCAGATATATAGAAATTTTTTAATAAATTAGATATCACATATGAAATTTTAGAGTAGATGCTCAGTCTTTTTGACATTATTGCTTCCCTATTATACTTCTTAGTTAATATTAACAGCTTCATGTATTTCCACACCTTGGATGGTTGCTTTAAATACCAACAATGTCCATATATATGTATACTTTGGAGAGTTTTCATTATTTATTGTAGGATAATGACTTGTATACTTTCCAGCATCTTGATTTTTTTTCAGTCATGTGTTATGGAAATTTCTTCAAGACTACTGTTATAGCTCAAACTTGTGATGTGTAATTTTACTTTAATAGAAATTAAGTTGCTTTCCCATAGGATATACAACTTCATATTTTTCATTAGCAATTTGAGTATCTTTTCTATGACTTTTCTCAGTTAAGTGCAAACTCCATGAGGACAGAGATTTTTGTCTCTTGTTCACTGCTGTATCCTCAGACCTAGAACAATGCCTAGCACATGTCTGGCAATCAGTAAGTATTAGTTAAATGAAAGAATAAAGAAATCATGTCAGAAATAGGTTCTTACTCTTGTTAAGTTTTGCCCATGTGATAGACACCAAATAATAACCTCAGTATTATTTAAACTGCATTTTCCTGTTTTTTAGTGAGGTAAATATCTTTTATATTTATGGACCACTGGGTTTGCTTTTTTGATGAACTCCTTGTTCATAGCACTTGCTCACTCCTCCATTGTGTTATCTTTTTCACATTGATTTATAGGAGCTTTTTATAAACTTTACCTATTAACCACTTTTACCATCATATGTTACAATTGTTTTTTCACAATCAATTATCACTGACTATGTGTGTGATATTTCTTATCATACAAAATATTACACTTTTCTGTAGTCAAATACATCTATTTCTTCCTTTTGGGAGTATTATTTTCATAGCCGAATATAGTGGTGTGTCCCTATAGTCCCAGCTACTCAAGAGGCTGAGGCAGGAAGATCACTTGAGTCCAGCAGTTTAAGGTTATAGTGTGCTATGATTATGCTTGTGAATAGACACTGCACTCCAGCCTGGGCAACACAGCAAGACCCCATCTCTAAAAAATAAAATTTAAAAATTTTATTAAAATTAAAACAATTTAAAATTGTTTTCAATTTAAAAAATTTTCCTTGTCCCTATTTTATACTTACAGTCTCTTAAATATTTTCTGATTCATATTGTTTTGTTGTCTTAGTAAATTTACTTTTACATGTAAGTCTTTAATATATTTAATCTTTATTTTGAGATATAGTTCAAAATAAGTCATCCAACTTATTTTTTTAAGTAGATAACCATTTGTATTGAAAAGATTTAATAAACTATTTTTTTCTACTAAAGTGAAATACTACCTCTGTCATATATTAATTTCTTAATTACTCTATATTTTTAGAGCCTCTCCTTTATCCCATTGACCTAAATGTCTATTTTTCTGGCAATATGTTATTTCAATTGAGTGGCTTTATTTAATAAATCAATTTCCCCCTCACAGCTTTTATTTTTCATAATTTGTGACTATGTTCATATATTCTTAAGATTTAAGATAATTTTATCCAACTTCCCCTCCCAGAAAAAACATGGGATATGAATTAAAATTGAATTACATATGCGTATTAAGCTTGAAAGAATTAGATTTTTATCATTTATGTCTTCCCATTATATAATGTTAAATGCCTATTTATTATTTATGCCCTTTAATAAGTGATAGTTTTATTCACATAGATCCTATACAGTTTTTGTTCATTTGTAAATATCATATAGTTTTATTGTTATTAGTAGTAGATTTTCCATTTCTGTCTCTGGTTGATGTTACTACTGCAGAGTTATGGACTTTTATATACTTACCTTGTATCCACTCACATTTACCTTTATACTTTTGTGAAGACTCTAGAACTTTGTAGAGACAATTTTATGATCAGCAAAAGAGGTCATTTATCTCCTTTTTTCAAAAGTTATGCCAATGATTTTGTTTTCTCATCTTAATTATATTTTCTATCAGCTCTAGTAAAATAATAAATTATAGTGGTGATTTTTTTATGGGAAACTTGAGTCTTATTAATAATTGCTGTTCTTGTCATCTGTTGGTATAATGATAATTTTTCATATTTATTGATAGATATTCTGATTTTGGACCATATTTGCATTGCTAGAATAAAATGCTACTTGGTAGTATTGCATTACAATTTTGCTATTCTGCTAGATTTAATTTGCCAATATCTTTATACATAATTTTTGCACTTATGAATAAAGTTCATCTATAGTTTTCTTTTTTACACTTTCATCAGCTTTTGCTAATAAACTTAAATATTGGCCTTTTGAAATAAATTGTGAAAATGTTTATGCTTTCTCTGGAATCATTTCACATTGCAATTGGCTGTGAAACCATCTGGTTCTGGTGCCTTTTGTAATGAAAAGTCTTTACTTTCTTTTCAATTTTTTGATTGTGATTAATCCATGCAAATTTTTAACTTGGAATAGGTATGCTAATTTATATTTTTTAGCAAATCATCTTTTTCCTGTAGGTTTTCAACTGTGTTCCTATAGAGTCATTGCAGATAGTACAATGTTATAATTATTTTAATCTCATTCATTTCTGTGCTTATTTCCTTGTTTCCTCATTTATCATCTTGTAAAATTTTGTTATCTCCATGTTATTGTTTTCTTCATTAGGATCTTGAAGATATTATCTATTTTAATTTTTATCTTTTATTTTCCGAATATGGATACAAAATTCCTTTATTTTGGCATTTTGTCTTTAATACTAAGTGCATTTAAAGCTACAAGTCTTTCTCCAAACTGCTTTAGCTGAGTCCCATGGTTTTGGTTTATATGAGATGTTCCTGTTTCATTGCTTTCTAAATAGCTTGTCATTTCAGTTTTAATATCCTTTTTGATTCAGGGATTATACAGAGGCTTTCTCTTATATTTTAAGCAATTGAGTTTTATTCATCTTTTAATTTCTAATTTCATCAGATAAGGATCAGAGTACAAAGCCTACAGAAATCTCAATTTTATTTAGAAGAGGTTAATTGTTTTGGGTGTGTGTGTGTGGTCATATGCTAAATTTATTATTGTAAAGAAAAAAAATTTGTGCTCTATCCACAGTATTAAAAATCCTATACCTATTTATTAAATAAAATTTGTAGATTTTTCTGTAGTCCTGCTTATTATTGTATAGTGGATCTGTCTGAAAAAATACAATTAGTCTCTATTCTGGTTTTATCTACATATCTAATAGTAGTTGCTTTATGCAATTAGCTGCTTTGTCACTGGATGTATGATTCATTACTATTAAATCATTTCATAAACTATACATGTTATAATACAACCACTTTATTTTTTAGTGATAAAAATTATATATATTTATGGTATACACGTTTTCATATATGTACACATTATAGAATGGTTATATCTAAAACATGCATTGTCTCACAGACTTTTTTTTGTGGTAAGAACACTTAAAATCTACTCTTAGCAATTTTCAAGCATATATTATTATTAACTATATTCACTGTGATATACAATAGATCTCTTGAACTTATTCCTCTTGTCTAACTTCCAAATTTTGTATCCTTTGACCAATATTTCCCCAATGCCCTCACCCCCTCCAAACCCCTGATAACCAACCCCTACTCTCTACGTCTGTGAGTTCAGTTTTTTTAGATTCCACATCTAAATGAGATTATGCAGCATTTGACTTTCTATGCCTGATATTTCACTTAACATAATGTCCTCCAGATTCATCCATTATCACAAATAGCAGGATTTCCTTTTTAAGGCTGAATAGTATTCCATAGTATATATCTATATCACATTTTCTTTAATGATTCATTGATTAATGGGCACTTAGGTTGATTCCATATTTTGGCTATAATAATGCCACAATGAACATGGGCATGCAAATATCTCTACAATATACTTATTTTGTTTCCTTTAGATATATACCCAGAAGTGGGATTACTAGATCATATGGTAGTTCTATTTTTAAATTTTCAAGGAACCTTAATACTGTTTTCCATAATGGCTATATTAATTTACATTTTCACCAACAGTGTACAAGGGTTTCCTTTTCTCCACTTTCTTGCCAACACTCGCTATCTTTTGTCTTTTTGGTAATAGCCATTCTAACAGGTGTGAAGTGATATCTCATTGTGGTCTTAATTTTCATTCCCTTGATGATTAGTGATGAGCATTTTTTCACATACCTGTTGGCCATTTGTATGTCTTCTCCGGAGAAATGTCTGTTCAGAACCTTGCCCATTTATGTAATCTAGTTATTTTATTACTATTGAGTTGTTTTAGTTTTTTATATATTGTGGATATTAACCCTTTATCAGAGGTATAGTTTGCAAATATTTTCTCCCATTCAACAGGCTGTCTCTTAACTCTGTTGATTGTTTCCTTTGCTGTGCAGAAGGTTTTTAGTTTGATTAAAATTTTATTTGTCTATTTTTGCATTTGTTGCCTTTGTTCAGGGGTCATATCCAAAAAAACAAAGACATCACCAAGACCTATATCATGAAGCCTTTCCTCTCTGTTTTCTTTTTAGCAGTTTTACAATTTCAAGTCTTATATTTAAGTCTTTAATCCATTCTGATTTGATTTTTATATATGGTATGAGATGAGAATCTAAATTCATACTTCTGTTTCATGGGTTTAAGAATCTGTGTCTTTTTTGATGCTTGAATATGCTGTCTTGACTACTATAGTTTTGTAGTAGATTTTGAGATTAGGTAGTATGATGCTTCTGGCTTTTCTCTTTTTTGCTCAAGACTGCTTTGGCTACTGGAGGTCTTCTGTGGTTCTAAATAAATTTTACAGATTTTTAAGTTTCTGTGAAGAAATGTCATTGGAATTTTGATAGAGATTGCATTGAATCTTTAGATTCTTTCAGGTAATATAGAGATTTTAACAATATTCTTCCAATCTATGAACATGTTATTTTTCTATTTGTGTCTTCTTCAATCTCTTTCATCAATGTTTTATAGTTTTCAGTGTACAGATCTTTCACTTTCTTGATAAAATTTATTCCTAAGTATTTTATTTTTGTAGCTATTATAAAATTGGATTGTTGATTTCTTTTTCAGATAGTTCATTGTTAGCATACAGAAATGCTATTGATTTTTGTATGTTAATTTTGTATCCTGTAACTTTACTTAATTTGTCTACTAGTTCTAATGATTTTTTGGTAGAGTCTTTAGGGTTTTCTATATACAGTTATATGTCACTTAACAATGGGATACTTTCTGAGAAATGTGTTGTTAGGTGATTTCATCATTGTGCAAACAGAGTGCACACAAATCAAAATGGTATAGCCTACTGCACGACTAGGATATACATGGTATAGCCTATTACTCCCAGGCTACCAACCTATACAGCATATTACTATACTGAATAATACAGGCAATTATAATGCAATGATAAGTATTTTTGTATTTAAATGTATCTGAACACCGAAGAGGTACTGAAAAAATATAGTAGTATAACCTTATGGAACCCCCCCTCCCACAGGTGTCCATACTTCACTGAAACATCATTATGCAGCACATGACTGTATAAGATCATGTCATCTGCAAACAGAAATAATTCAGCTTCTTCCTTTTGAATTGTGTGCCTTTTGCTTTTTTCTCCTAACTGCTCTGGCTAGGACTTCCAGTACTGTGTTGAATAGAAGTGGTGATGGCAGTTTTTCTGATAGTAACCATTTATATAACCAATATAACCATTCATGCGGAAAGCCCATAGTTAAGTTTGGGGCCTCCAAAATGCCATTATGTAGAAATCTCTCCTCTGGCAATATCAACATACAAACTCTAAAACTTTCTATTTCCCAAACTATTCATTTATTAATAATTTCTTTAGTGTAAGCATCTCAGATTTTTGGCCTGGGAATATATTTTCTCTCATCTATAGTTTAGGAAGTTGGGGATAGGATTATATAGGATGATATCTTTACTGGTAAACCGTTCTTTTGTCAACCTCACTTTTCATTCTCAGCCTCAGTTACAACTGCTGTGTCTAAACCACAATTAATCTGAGGTTCTGAAGTAGAGAAGAAAGAAGGAAAAGGAAAAGGAATATCAGTCTGAGAACATTTATTTGCTTAGGGAAGTTCAGAATCTGTTAGTACGGATATCTGTTAATATTCCTGGGGGCACAGAATTGGCAGAAGACAAACAGCAGAAGATGGAAGTTGAAAATACACTTTGTCTTCATTGGTCCATCATAACAAGGCTTCTATGGAGTTTCTAATTGTTCCAATTTTTTCTTTCTCTTTCCTGACAACGTAGCTGTTTCCAATGTAGTATTAGGACAATTAGCAATGAGACATAAAAGTATGTTGGTCTCTGTCAGGTTGTTATAGTGGAAAGATGAATTCTTCTTATGTTGCCATCATTGATTAAGGGTCTCTGATCAGAAATAATACCTACTGGTTAAAGGTATGAATTTAGCCACAAACTGCGTCGACTCAAATCCTGGTTCCATGCTTTAGCCGTTGTGTGTCCTTGGGCAAGTTACTTGATCTCTATAAACTTTAGTCCTCAATTTACAGAGAGTGGTATAATTATTCTTAGGGATGTGGAGAATAAATGATATAATGTGCTTTTGTTTAATACAGCACCTGTCACCTAGAAACCTCTTAATAAGTAGTAGCTGGTGTTGCTGCTATTATCAATATTGCTACCTAACATCATCATGCTCTAGTTTTCTCATCTTAAAATGCAGTGGGTGGGAGTTAATTTAATTGCTATCTCCTTGCAAATGCACACATGCAGATTTTCTCTGCCAGCCTCCCTGGCTTAGGTTTATTTAAAACTATTTTGAATGTTAAGAACGTATGGTTCTTGTTGTCTGATCTGGTATTAATTTCATCCCATTATCAACTCCCTGTGGTGCGCGATGCTTAGCACTTACTAATTACTATAACCCACCTAACACTTAGAATACCATGCCTGTAGCTCTTCTTTCTTGGCAGCAGTAGTCTGCTACACCTTTGAGTGTATCCTCATCTATAAAATGTCATTGTCAAAGCTAAGGAACAAAGCCCTTTAGTGGCACTTTTCTCTTCCTTCCCTGTCTCAATTTTCTATCCCCTCACTATGCCTTCATCAATCACTTCCTGAATAAATTGTTGCACCCAAATTCTTGTCTCCAGGTCTAAGATATTAATGTAGTTTAGGTATTTTAGTAATATCGGGGGGGGGGGGGGAATCTGTAAGTGTCATTTCATGTACAATGGAAGTAAATTGTTCCCTTTTTTACTCATTAGAAGATTGTAAGGGTTAAGAATCCCAAATTGCTGAGATTTGGGCAAAAAACTATGGTAGAATTATCAGAGCATAAATCTGCTCATCCATCAGCACTGAGTTGTTATTTGGGTAGAATTGTTTGCTGTTCTCACTCCTGAGACATTAATACTATAGTTCCAGGAAACACATGAGCTTTCTTTTGCCTTGCCTTGATGTTACTGTTCTACCTCAGTCTACACTAAATTCCATGACACTTTCAGCCCACATTCTGTCTGATTGGCTTCATCATGTAGTCTCATTGCAGAAAAAAACAGATTGTATACATGGATCAAAGTTTTACACATTGATCTGTGAAGAACTGTTGGTCACAGGTATATAACCCCATACCAGCTACAAGCAACAGGGAATCCTTGAATGGTTTTTAAGCAAGGAAATGATGCCTGAATTTTATTTTACAAAGATCAGCCAGAGTGGAACATGGAATGAAGAAGGGTAAGAGTTAGGACAAAAAGTAAGGAGGCCATTTATAACAAACCAGTTACAATAAATAAGGCCTGAATTCAGGGTATGAAGTCAATGACCAGGAGATAGACTGGAGAGAAGTCATAGCAGATCATTCTCAGAGCAGCAGCAACAAGCACAAATGCCTCTAGGGACCATAGACATTTTGCTATATCAAGTTTTTGTTTGTATTCAAGACTGAATTCTACAAAAGGAAAATTAATTATACAACATACAGGCATCTACAACTACCTTGAATGGTCTTTAGATCTGGGACTTAACCTCTAAGGGAGTGCTATGAGTTTTACAGAATCTGGAAACTACTAAAGTGTACTTGTAATTATGTACACTTTTGTGGAGAGATGCAAATATAGCTTTGCAGATATTCAAATGGGTCCAGGATCCAAAAGAGAAAGCTCCAGCCTAAGGAAAGTAGAGAGAAAGGCTTTAGCCATCACTCCATCCCAGGGAAGCATGTAAGCCTACTGTGAGTGTGTGTTAGGCAGAGCTGGCTGAGAATGAAGCCTGCCCAAGCCCTGGACATGCACATTCAGACCATTAAGATTCTAGTCCATGGAGAAAATGAGGCCTGCATATAAAGGCAGAAAAAGTATTAAGCAGTAACTAATAGGAAAGCTTGAGATGGGGATATAGCATGAAGGCTTTCTCAAGTTTCCATCAAATACCTCCATCAGAGCCAATTGAGAAAATCAGCACAGGCTGTAGGTTTATAGCATAGGTAGGGGTAAGGGAGCTGATTTCAAATATGGGAGGTAGAGATAGAAGCAGTATCAGTGGCTCAGGTGCCAAAATATGTCCAGAGAAAATGCTATAGGTCAGGGCCATTCTAGCCCATGTGCTGTATTGTGAATTTTAAAATCTCCCTCCCCGCTTCCTTCCTCCAAGAGGATGCCATCTTGGAGGGCCCACAGCTCAGCGTGAGGCACCAAGCCTGGATTCCAGGTCGTGCACACCTGCCAGGCCAGCTGCCCTAGGGCAGGGCCCACCTGCACAGCAGTACACAGCAGCCCTGCCTCTGGCCTACAGGGACATCTGGGTCAGCATGTCCACAGCCCTCCTGCCACATCCTTGCGACTGTTCCTGGCCATCCTCTTCTCTACACCCAACTGCCCAATCCCCCCAACCCCTCTCTCAGAGCCACACTAGATATATCCCACGCCCTTCCCACTGTCTGAACAAAAAGTTATTTACCCATCTGCACCCTCTCTCCAACATGCTTCTTAGCCAGGAGGCCTTATAACACCAACCCTGCCCTTCTCAAGACCATTCCTATCACATGTTCACTCTGTTGTTCAGATTATCAGTGATCAGTCATGAGGCCTTGCTAATTTCCCTGGGAACTTCTCTTGCCTTTCCTCATTCTATCTTCTTCCCTTCACATTCCTCTCTTGCCCTCATACTGTTCACTTTTTTTTTTCTTCCTCAAGTTGTTGATTGACCTTTGTTACTTTTTTTGTTTTTGCAAAATCACGAACTGAGAAGCCAGTCAAGTTTGGAGGTAAAATAAGATCACCATGAATGTCACCATTCCATAATTTTCTGCCGCAGCCTCGGAGTGCTCTGAAAAAAATTCAGAATGCCTGTTTAATTCCTCCCAAATGATTCTGGAACCTGAAAGGGCATCTGATGTGTATTATATGAAAGCTTCTTTGCTACCCATTAATGTCTGTCACTTTGTCCCCTGTAGTCCCACCATAGCATGGTGTTGTTTCCTACCATTGCTGAGACCCAAATGGCAGATATGCTGCCAGGGTCTGTAAGACCCTCTGTTGCTCCTACCCAGGGCTAGGCTGCCAATGATCAGTGTCTAAGGGGCTGATGTCTGCCCAGGGGGTGTCATCTGCCATGGATGCTGACACCCATGCTGCTAACATCTTAGGCTTTCAACATCTCATCATCCTTTTCCATATATTCTCATGCTTAATTCCTTAAGAATTAATTAACCTGCTTCTCTACTGTTATTTACTAAAGTTATTAGAATGCAAGCTGCCAAGATTTTGATAAGTTACCAAAGAAATTTTGGTTAACATGAAATGACAGTATTTATTAATCTAATAACTGGGTCAGAGCAGTATAAAGAGTAAAGGGTATTTCATTCCATTGACAATTATAAAGACCTTGGTTTAATTAATTTTCATTCACTTAACAAATATTACAGCAAAAGCTCTAGGTGAGTGACACTTTTATACCACTTGAGAGATTAATGTTATTTCCTGCTACAGTGCTTTAAAATCTTTTCTCTAATGTTTCATTTCTGGCTGCTATTTATTAAAGCTGTCTGTGACCTTATCTCTAAATCAGGATTCACCTGTACAAGGATGGAGTGGAAGGCACAGACCATGCCCACTGCGGGATTCCCCTGTCATCCTTACTCTGTTAGGAGTTGAATCGTGCCACCCAGAAAAATGTGTTGAAGTCCTAACCCCCAGTATTTCAGAATGTGAGCTTATTTGACATGAGGTCACTGCAGCTGTTAAGATGAGTTAAGATGAGGTCATACTGGAGTAGGTTGTGTCCTTAATCAAATTTGACTGGTGTTCTTATAAGAAGAGAAACATTTGGACACAGACAGGGAAGTCAGCTATGTGAGGACTGAGGTACTGGAGTTTTCACTTCTACAACCCAAGGAACACATGGAGCTACTAGCACCTGAAAGAGGCGAGGATGGATCCTCCACTAGAGGCTGCAGAGGGAGCAGGCCCTGCTGATACCTTGATTTTAGACTTCTAGCCTCCAGAATTACAAGAGAATAGATTTATGTTGTGATCCCTCCCAGTTTGTGTGGTATTAATACCTAGTTATGGCAGCCCCAAGAAACTAATACAGCATCCAGGTATAATAACGACTCTGCCATTAATTCACTTGTTGAATTTGTCAACAACCACTTATTAGGTGTCCACTGCTGGCTGTCTAGGCTGAGTGCTGGGAACACAGAGATGGATGATGAGGTCCCCACTTTCCAGGAACTCACAATCCCAGGGAAAGGGGAGCTGGGGGAGGTGGGCAGACACGCCAACAGCCAACACTACCCAGAAAGATACGTGGTATAAGACAGAGATAAGCACAAACACTAGAAGAGCAAACACATGAACTATGCCTAAGTTAATTGGGGATGGCTTCACAGAGGTGACATTTAAGCTGGATCTAAGGAAAAAGTAGTAATTCTATAGAAATGGAAGGAGCAAGAGCTTTGGAGACAGAGGGAACAAATAGCATTAGGAGAGGAATTCACTATATTTTGCTGACTTGGCCAGTTGGATCCTTATCCACATTCAAAGCCACAGAAATAATCTATACTGGCATCATGAAAACAAACCATGTAGTCCTGACTTCTGATATTGAGGAGAGTCACCTTAAAGTGTCCATTTGTTTGATTGCTCAGAATAGATAACTCTGTTGTCAAATGATAGAGTCCTATCATTGAGCCCAGTTTAGATAGAGTGCAGTTCTACTCCCCAAACTGTTCACCTTAGATAAATTATTTGAGTATTAAATGTATTCTAGAAATAATGGGATCCAAAACAGACACCGGTGCCCGATGACAGTTTTCTATGCTGAGACACACTGGCACTTGGTAACAGGACTGGAAGAGGACCTTTGCGTTTCTTTTTGTCAGATGGAGTAGCTGACTAGAAAGGAGTCATTTGGACTAAATGAGAGCTAAATGAGCTCATTTACGTGGTGTCAATCTGTAGCAGATTGATTCATCTGGCTTTTATGCAGAGCACCAAGAGAACAATGCCAATTATTTCCACAAATAGAAAGGAACAATCCGTGTCTGAGGAGTGACTTTAGTATGCCTATTCCTGTAAGGAAATGAGACTTTCTTCCTTCTTTCCTTTCTCCCCCCCCCCCATCTACCTCCTCTCTCCTTTTCTTCCTTCCTTCCTTAGAAAAAAGAAGTATTTTGGAAATTAAAAAGGTAAAACTCTAACATAAATAGTTCAAATTCTTCCTAGGCCTTTGCTACTGTTGACATTAAGGATATCAGTCATTAACATTAACTTTTTATTTGCCAAGCACCGCACTATTCACAAGCTTTACTTCATTTTATCTTCCTAATGACCCTTTGAGATAGGTGCTCTCAATTCCATTGTGTTGTAAATAAAAAACTGAAGCTTAATGATGTTAGGTAACTTGCCCACAGTGGCAGGGTTAGGAGTATGACAGGACTCAAAACCCAGTCTGTCCATCAGCCATCATAACCCATGTTCCTGACAGCTGTCTTGGAGCTTCTTAAACTTCATGTGCATGGAAACCACCTGAGGATCTTGTTAGGCTGCAGACAGTGATTCTACACCCCTCAGTAGGGACCCAAGCTTCTGCATCTCTAACACGCTCTAGCTGATGCTGGTCGGTGGAAGACCTTTTGTGTCACAAGGCTAGGCCATTTCTTGGCATAATGATCCATTCTTTTAGGAAAACAAGAATCCTAGTTTTCTGAATGCTATAAGTAAAAATAAATAGTGGAATTACCCATTCCGTTTGAAATCTTGAGATGGTTTCTATTCCTGTGTATTCTACTGATTCATCCCTCCCTGCCCCTCAAACCCCTGGTGACCACTCATCTTCTTACTGTTTCTGTTATTTGTCTTTTCCAGAATGTCATATAGTTGAAATTATATGATATGTAGCCTTTTCACATTGGTTTCCTTCACTTAACAATATGCAAGTTAGGTTCTTCAGAGATGGATGATGAGGTCCTCACTTTCCAGGAACTCACAATCCCAGGAAAGGGGAGCTGGGGGCAGTGGGCAGACACGCCAACACCCAACACTACCCAGAGAGATACGTGGTATAAGACAGAAATAAGTATAAACACCAGAAGAGCAAACACATGAACTATATACCTAAGTTAATTGGGGAAGGCTTCACAGAGGTGACATTTAAGCTGGATCTAAGGAATCTCCATGTGTTTTCATAGTTTGATAGCTCATTTCTTTTTGTCACTGAACACTGTTGCATCATTTGGATACACTACTGTTTATGCAGTCACCTATGAAGGACATCTTGGTTGCTCCCAAGTTTCATCAATTATAAATAAAGCCGCTAGCAAAACTCATTATCCACAAGAAATTTAACATGATTTTAATGTTTAAAAGAGGAACTGAACTGTTTTAATTAAAGAAAATCTGCCTAGACCTCTATTCTTCTGACTGCCCCAATAATAATGAATGTTTACTATGCATTATGTATCCTGTAAAATGCTTTATTAGTTTTGATTTATTTAAACCCTCAGAATAACCAAAAAGAGGTAGGTACTATCATCCCATTTTATGTATGAAAAACCAAGACTTTAAAAAGGCTAATTCTTTCTATATATCTGTGTGTGTAGGGGTGTGTGTGTGTGTTTGTGTATTCATTTAGTATGTCCATTGGAACATAATAAAAATATACACACAATTTTGTTTATTTGAAATTCAATTTAACTGGTGTCCTGTTTTTGTTTGTTGTATTTTGATTTTTGCTTTCTTTTTTTTTTTTCACTAAATCTGGTGACCCTACCTATAAAACATCTTCCCACCTGCTCAAATATTACCCAAGAGATTGTTTTATCTTTTGCTGGGACATACTCAGTGTTTCTTCCCAAATAAACCCACTATCTTGAGTTAGTGCCTATTTTCACTTACTTAATGGTTGACACATAGAATATCTGGTCACTTTTTTCTTACATCATCATAATAGACAACTCTACTAATTTTCAACACTTTCTGCCTTTCCCCTGTCATCAATGCAAACATTAGCATAATCCTTAAGGAAAAATAAATTAACAAAAGAATGTTCTTTTCATCAATCCTTCCTCAGCACCATCATCCTCCCAGTTACAACCTCAGGTTTTATCCTGCACTGCAAAGTTTTGCCCGTCTTTATTGATTTTGACACTTTTATTTCCTACTATTTAGCCCGCTCATTTTATTTCATCCAATCTCAAAACACCCTCTTTCAGACCTTTCTTTAATTGACTAGAAACCATAAATATAAACCTTTTATGCATTAGGATCATTTTGTGATAAAACATTTTTAGAGCCAGTCTCATAAAATATGAAATATTTCCTCAGCCTCAGACTTAATAAAATCATCCCAGTTGGCTCTCTGGGCATCTTCTTAGTGTGAAAGGAAGAGACTTGTGGACCTCAGCAAAGTTTGATGATTTGTTTTCATGTCCCTGAGGTCAACAGTGAAGGAACTCACTTTATAATTATTTTCCCCGGAAGCTGATAAAGGTTCCAAAGGGCTCTTCTGAGCCCGGGCCCTTTTGGCCTCTCATACTCTCATTCTGCCCCAGTCAATAAAGGCTCTCCAACCTTTTCAGGTAAAAGTACAGTATGCACTGGCTGCTTGTCTCAGAGCATGGCTATAAAACAAAGAGGAAAAAGCCAAAACAGCTAGAGGTCATTTTGAGAATTAAATAATTTAAGATTTATAGCCTAGCTTATTAGCTTCAAAACAGAGAGAGCTGGGGATTGGAGAGGCAACGAAGAACTGTGAAAGCAAAACTCACAACTCAGAGCTCTGTGTGTGAGGTATATCACCTGTGCATCCTCCTCGACAGAGCTAGTTTCCCCCAACACACGAAGTCAGTGCATTTATCTTAACATGTTGTACAATAGTCTATGTATGCTGCGGGATTAATCATCCATCCTACTTGCCAGACTTGACTAGTTTCCAAAATCAAACCCACCCTCAAAGGAAGATTAACTGCCCCTGAGAAACAGTCAAAAGAATTTGCCAAGTATATTTATGTTTTTAATCTCTCCTTAGTTATCTCTGTAATCTGAACTAAATGACTCGACACAATTAGGTTTCAGTCCATTAAGGTTGTAAGAATATGCTTAAGCCACTGGGATTTTTTGGTGACCATATTGCAGTGAGGTGAATATCACTTGTCAGTGAGAGGATTTGCATTTCTAAATTAATTTGATCAACACATATTTCCCACTTCTGTGTCTGGGTAATTATGACCCTGCAATGTCCTTCTGAAGTTTAAATCAATCTAAAGAGGTAATGAAATAAATACCTTACCATTACTATGGCAAGGACTTAGAAAACAAACTTATAAGGAAAGCTAAGCCACACAGAAACATCCCAAGGTAGTAAATAAATGGTTACATGTATACATGATTGATATCCAATAATTGATTATGTTTTGTTTTATTCTATTTTTGTTCGTTTAGGGATTTGGACTGAGTGTAATGATCTGGCACTTCTCTTTGCCATGCCTTTGGGTCCCAGTGAGAAATCACCATGGACAGAATTGTGCACCCCTAAAATTTATATTTTGAAGCCCTAACCCCCCAGTGTGACTGTATTAGAAGACAGGGCCTTCCGGGAGGTAATTAAGGTTAAATGACATCATAAGTATCTCAGTATCTTGAGCTTGGACTTCCAGCCTCTGGAATTGTGAGAAAATACATTTCTGCTGCTTATGCCAACAAGTCTGTACCCCAGCTGGTATTTTGTTACGTCAGCCCAAGCAGACTAACACAGGCAGTTTCACTTTTGCCTCAGAAGTTGATGAAATGCCACCTGACATTTTTTGCATGTAGTATTATTTTCTTAATAAAAAATTTGTTTTTTCACAGAAATTAAATGTGTCCAAAAGAATTTAAAATATGCTCAGAGAATTTAAACTTGTAAAATTGAATATTATGAATGTGAATTAAAGTCAACTGACTTTTATACAAGTCCCATTAGCACAAGAGTAGGCAAAATACTTTACAAATCTTGAAATAGCACAAAGATGTATAAGACCTAAAGTCTGGCGTGGGATGGATTTTTAATTCCAAGATACCAATGATGCACAGCCTCTCTAGTCATGTGTCCTTCTTGGTGCTGAAGCTCAGTGATGAGGAATAGATTTACCCCAAATCGTGGAATCATATAATGTTGCAACTAGACTAACTGCTAAAGCAGCACAGTCCAAATCTCTCTTGTAGCAGCAGGGGAAGCTGTAAACCAGAGCGAGCATGTAATTTACCCCGAGTCACAATTTAGGGCAGACAGTTTTAGTGGCTCTTTGCCAGACTCCCAGACTAACAACTTTTTAGGTTACTTCATTTTTGCTTTTAACCTGTCAGATGGTCCATACTCTGTTCTGGTCCACACATCTGTTCTAACCTTTTTATTTGGCATCCTGGACTGCTGATGCCAGAAAAGTTCAAAACTGTGATTCCCAGACTCCTTTCAGCCAGGATTCTACATGTGACCTGCAGAAAGGAAAGAAGGAGCTGCTAGACTGTGAGTCTTACTGCAGCCTCAGGGATGTTGAACATAGTTTGTTTTTAGTCAATCTTCTTGAAATATCCATGTGGCTAAATAAAGAATCCAAAGAGATTCCTAAGTATGCTGTACCTAGCTGTCCAGATTGTTTATTGCATAACCTGTGAATGATTGACTGTAGATGCACTAAAGAACGGGAGCTCGGCATGCAACCTTCGGGCCACTGTGTGATTAGCAGGGCATTTAAGATTCAGGGATCCTAAACTCTATGACTTTCCTATGCTGATGTGATCCGTGTTCACTTCAGCTTGTTGTCATTTCTTATGACTAAAACATGCCCTGATAGTTGTGATTAGGAATATCGGAAGCTGCATCCAAGGCAGCTTCTGTGAAGCTGTTGCTGTTTGCTCTCTTCTGCTCTCTTCTGCAGTTAACACATTCACTGCCATGTGAGTTGTATTTAACTCACACTAGTTTTAACCCCGGGGCCTTGTGACCAATTTGAAACTCATACGTCTCTTTACCTTGAGCCACGTGAACTATTTTTCAAGTTGCATATAATTCACGTGGAGAAAACAATAAAAAATAAACAAATTTTTCATTAAATTAGAAAGGATCATTTTGTTTTCAATGGTTTTATTCTATTTTCATAATAAAACACCATGGGCCCAAGGAAAAAAAAATTTTTCTAGTGTGGCAGTCAATGTGTTAAATGTCATGCTGGGTAAGCCTTGAAAGTTCAATGGCAATCCAAACTAGACACCCACTCTGGTGACCTTGCACCCAGGTTCTGTCAACTAGATCTATCTTCAGGAGACTTGGGGGCAGAAGTGAGCACCAGGTAATCAGTTAACACACCCACAGCCAAAGCCAGCAGATATTCTAATAGGCACAATGGCAGAAGTATTTGTTTATTCTGGGGCAAGCTATGGCAACTGGGATTTTTTGTTGTTGTTACAATCAGCTCAGCTATGGTGGGATGCATTTCCCAACTCTTTCGTCCTGACTGCATAGATTCTGTGGGTCAACCAATCCCTTTAAATATATATCTTTCTACTAAGTGAGGGGATTCTTTTTCCGCCATTAAGAATCCTGGTCACTAGAGTTAGCGCTTTTTTGTCTTTTGCACTGAAGGAATTGTTCTGAGCATTTTCCTTCAGTTTGGCTTTAACTCTTATGTAAAACCCTGGTCGGAATTAAAGCCATCCATTTGCTAACTGTAAGATGCAGGACTTGTTTCTGCAGGCTTCTGTCTGAAAATCAAAAGGCCCACAAAGCTGCTACAACTTGCTTATGATTCCTTGACCATCCACCTGGGGTTTTCGGTCAGGCAGTAGGAACCACTTGAAGAAAGGAAACTGAGGCCCTGTGGTTAGTTCCTGGTTGGGCCCTCATGCTTGGCCATGAGACACCTGGAGAGGTTTGCGTAATTCGAGAAGCCTCTCCGGCCTCATGAACAAGCAGCCAAGGATAAGGAGGCTTTGGAACAGACATCTCACCAACAGCCTGCCCTGCTCACAAAAAAAGAAAAGAAAAACCAGTGCAATGGAGCAGTCTTCATGCACCTTGGGAAGGTAAAAATGCTTCACCCTAACTTTTCTTGGCCACCACCAATCACGTCAGCAAGATTATTGGGCTGCAGTCATCAATCGAACAATTGGCCAAAATAGGTTTATGGACCACCTAATAGGTTCTGAAACATTGTGAAAGGTACAAAGAGAAACACACGATCCTTGCTCACAAGGAGCATATAGTATAAGAAGAAAAGTCAGTTTCTGTCGATGCCTGCAGGCGGTGGTGGAGAAATTCTGGTGAGGGAGAATGGGGATCGGCATGCAGCCAGAGACAGCGGAATGGGTTGGTCTGTGCTAGGGACCACAAAGCTGCAGATCTCTAAAAACGAAGAGGCGTCATTGGAGAGCACAGAAGGGAGGGAGGGAAATGATTTAGACAAAGTACTGAGGAAATAGCAATGGTGAGGGAACTGAGAGAAAGTGAACTTATTTGCGTACAGTGAGATGATTCCATGGACAAAGCAGAAAAAAATGGAAACAAAAGGACAGTAAATTGACTTCTAAATCTTTCACTATTGCTCTGCCTGTCCTCAAATGGAGAAAGGCAAGAAAAAAGGCTTCTTTTCATTGTGTAGCTGCCTCCGTTATGTCTTCTGAATTTAGGACTCAAAGTGTGTGGCTATAGATATATAGGCATAGCCTGTAAGTCTTCAAGTAAAGAAGGGGACTACTGGCTATCTTTAATTCTGACGTGTGTGTACATGGAAAGGTTTCCATTCATTTGTTCATCTATTGAATAAGCATTAAGCACCCAATAATAATTAATTACAACCGAGCACTTACCTCATGTCACTGAATACATTAACGGTCTGGTGAAACAGATGATTTCCTCCCATTTAACAGAACCCAGGGTTTAAGAGAACCCCTTTTGTACTGGGAATGACAATAGATCCAGCTAAAAGACTATATTTCCCAGCCTCTTTTGTGCAAGTGAGTGTGTGACATAATTCTGGCCAGAAGCAGTTGGATAGGGGACTGAGAAAGCTCGTTAGAAGGGATGTAGACTCATCCTTCCTCCTTTCTGCTGCCTGAAACATGAACTTGTTGATGGAGCTTCTCCTGGGGCACTGTGCTAGCATGTGGCTAAGACCCAAGCCCTGCTGATGATGGGCCAGGAAGCCTGGGCCTCTAACAGCAGCATGCAGCAACCATGCCAGGTGTTTACCAGCACACCTCTCCCTTTCTTGTATGGTATAAAAATAAATGCTTACTTTTTAAGGCTGACTTTAATCCCTGATACATTATCTCATTCAGTCCTCATCACCCCATACCCTTATCATATGTAAGAGCAGGAAGAATCTGTTACAAACAAACAAACAGTAACAAACTGTACTATCTGAAAGTTAAACTCATTCACGGAGTCCAAGAAAGAAGGAAAACCAGTTTCTACCTGTCTCCCTTAGTCACATACCAAAGCACACTAAGTGCTTATGTGAGCAAACCTAAATCCCCTCTTCTCTTTTCTCCTTCACCCAGGTCCATTGTCCATCTTTAACGTCACGTCTCTTACCCCAGGGTTCCACTTCATTTCTGGCTCTACTCCATCCTCTTCCCTCCCCATGGTCAGTCATTCTGTGCTCTCTGCTTTGCCCTTTGGTGGAGCTGGAATGGCGTGAAACTGGGGTGTAGAAGTTGGGATCAGGGTCTAGGAGAAAATGAGATCAGGTGAAGGACTTTCTAAGCAGGGAGAAATGGACTAAACAGAGTACAGAGAAAAATAGGAATGGAGAAGGGACCAGGAGCGAGTGGACTCCTGTTTGTTTAAAGGGAAAGGATTAATATGGACGAAAGCGGGGTGGGGTGGGAAAATGATCATAAAGAAAAAGGGTTTGAGCAGAATCCTGAGACCCAGAATGTGGATGATCATATTAATGGAAGAAATCAGTCCATCATAGGTCGGTTTGATGATAAGACATTTGTAATATAAACATTTTTAATTCTAAGATTGATCCCTTTTGGTATAATCAATTGCATTTTTGGCTAACAGAGGGTGTCCTCCTGTATTACTAAAGGTCCCCTTTCATTATCCTACTCTAGCACAAGGCAGAGGCCCAGGAGTGTGGATGTATACTCCATCTTAGGAATGGGATGATTACTCCTTTGAGGCAGTTGCTATTATTATTCTCATTTATCATATGATAAAACATGGAGCAAGAATTTAAGTAATTTGAGGAAGATCACAAAGCTCATCAGAGGCAAAGGGAGAATTTAACCATGGATATGCCTCTACTGCTTCCTTTAATGTGTGATACTGTTTGGGTACAGAAGATACAAGACCAAGGAAAAAATAGTTTTTGCCATTGGGGATTTCCTAGTCTTATCTGGTAGCCTGACATACAATAACCACAAACAAATAATACTAAGAGGAAGATACAAACTACAGATTGAATATCTCTAATCTGAAACTCCAATATCCAAAATGCTCCAAAACCCAAAATTTTTGCTCGTTGACATGACACTCAAAGGAAATGCTTATTGGAACATTTCAAATTTCAAATTTTCCGATTAAGGATGTTAAACTGATAAGTATAATGCAAATATTGCAAAAAAAAAATTAAGAAATCCTAAACACTTCTGGTCCCCAAGCACTTTGGATAAGGGTTGGATACTTAATCTGTAACAAGAAGCAGTCCTTAGAAGTCTCTCACGGCCCTGAAGCAAAATCTCAGTGAAATTCTTTACCTCTATCTTGACCCTGTCCTTAGGGTTTACTTGAAAACTGGTGGTTTTCTCAAAAGCTCTAATTTTCTTAGCTTATTTATAATACTTCCAACACTTCAAATATTCATTGAATACCTTCTGCGTGCAAAGCACCATGCTCCATTTTCCTCCAAAAGGTTAATCAGTGCATGAGAAATGGTCCTGGCCTTCAAGAAGCATGGAAGAAAAAATATATTAACAATTATAATAAAGGAGTAAAAACCATAGCCTTGAAAATTCTGTTAGGGTGACTAGAAGGTGAAAGACAACAGGAATACCAACCTGCTGTGATCTATGGTCTTTGATTTTGTTTTTGAAGGTTGTTTCATTTATTTACTAACTCATTACAAATTTATTGAGTCTTTACTAAATGAGTATCATGCTAAGCACTGATAATTCGACAAAGAATAAGACACACCTTGTGCCCTGGGGGTGCTTAGAGACCAGGCATTCTCAAGAATGAGAGTAGAGAAGTGAGAGGGTTTTTGGAAGGGTGAAGAAAATCTTTTTTTAAAAAAGTAGATAAGGCATACACATACATGCAGTACATAAATGGATGTATAGTATATGTGGCATTAAAATTCCATCAGGGGTAGCAATTAGGAACAAAATGTCTAAAAAAGGGTCCTTGGAGGGTGATAAAAAGGGTTCAGAAACACTGATATAGACAATTCAACAAGCAATTTCGATATAATGTGATAAATGCTGGAATGAGGATAAGTCAAATGGACTGTGGGAACACAAAAAAGGGACACCTAACCCTGGCTTAGGGAGATATATTGGGAAGATTGCCTAGCAGGCGACATCTCAGCTAAGGACCAAACAAGTAAGGGACAGAAAAGGTGTAAAAATGCATTCCAGAGACATGGAACAGTATATGCAAAGTCTTAGGGTTAAGAAGTGGTATGAACTGCACTAGAAAGTTCAGGTTTGAAAGGGGAAGGGATGTTGTGAGGTTTCTACTCTTACCCATTTGCCAAGTGTTTAAATTCTAATAGGGAGGCCACTAGACTGAGACAGCTCCAGTGCTTCAGGTTCCTGCCTGAGCAGACTGAAGCCCAACATAAATAGTAAAATGGAGCTAGAGACTTTACCAGTCAGAAACCACCAACCAACCTCTAGCTAATGTCTTTATACTCTGACCCAATCGGATATTTTCTTTGTCTTCCTTCCACATGAAAGCTTGCTGCTACACACAATGTTGCAGCCAGAGTGCTGCTGGTAGCACTCTGCACCTCTTCTGGTTCTGTTCTTTTTTCTTTTCTTTTTTCTCTTCTCTCTCTTTTCTCTTTTCTTTTCAGAGTTTCTCTCTGTCACCCAGAGTGCCATGATGTCAGCCTAGCTCACAGCAACTTCAGATTCCTGGATTCAAGTGATCCTCCTGCCTTAGCCTCCTGAGTAGCTGGGACTACAGGCACGCACCACCACACCTGGCTAATGTTTTCTACTATTTTTCAGTAGAGGCAGAGTCCAGACTTACCACTACACAATATATCCATGTAACACAACTGCACTTGTACCCCATAAACTTATACAAATAAAAAAAAAACTTTGGACAAAATAAATTTTGAGTGTATCTGAATAAAGAAGAATTCATGAATCTGGTAACAATCAGAACCAGAAGAGGGGCTGGGCAGTAGTGGCTCATGCCTATAATCCTAGCACTCTAGGAGGCCCAGGTGGGAGGATTGCTTCAGGTCAGGAGTTTGAGACCACCATGAGCAAGAGCAAGACCCAAAGATTGTTCAGGACCATGTTGCTTAATTTCCATGTATTTATATAGTTTCAAGAGTTTCTGTTGGTATTGATTTCTAGTTTTATTCCACTGTGATCTGAGAAGATACTTGGTATAATTTCTATTTTTTTTCCAAGACTTGTTTTGTGGCCTAGCATATAGTCTATCTTGGAGAGAGTTTCATATGCTGATGAGAAGAAAGTATATTCTGCAGTAGTTGGATAGAATGTTCTGTAAAGTCTGTAAGGTCCATTGGGTCTAATGTCCAATTTAAGTCCAGTGTTTATTGATTTTTCTGTCTCTATGATCTGTTTAGTGCTATGAGTACAGTGTTGAAATCCCACTATTATATTGCTTTCTCTTTCTTTAGTAACATTTGTCTTATGAATCTAGGTACTCTGGTGTTGGGTGCATATATATTTAGGATTATTATATCCTCTTGTTGAATTGATCTCTTTATTTGTTTATAATGACTTTGTCTTTTTTGGTTTTTGATTTAAAGTCTATTTTATCTGATGTAAGTATATCTACTACTGCTCTCATTGGGTGTCAGTTTGCATGGAATATCTTTTTCTACTCCTTTACCTTTAGTCTATAAGTATGTTTACCAGTAAGGTGAATTTCTTCTAGGCAGAATATAGGTGGTTCATGTTTTTAATCAATTCCACCAACCTATATCTTTTATTTTTTAAGAGAACATGAAAATTTTAATTCGTCTTACTATATACTTTCCAGCCTTTACTGAGAAGTAGTTATGAAAGATTAAAAGGAGTTTGATATCAGCTATCAAAGCAATACTGAAGCATGATTTCTTTTTCTTTCTTTGGTGCCACACTTTATTTATTTATTTTTTAATTTTTTTGTCAGCATATTATGGGGGTAAAAGGGTTTAGGTTACATATGTTGCATTTATCCCACCAGAGTTAGAGCTTCAAGCATGTCTATTCCCCAGACAATGTGCACTGCATCCATTAGGTGTGAATATACTCTTCCTCTCCTCCCCAACCCACCTGCCCAACACCCAGTGAATGTCATTACTATATGTGCACATAAGTGTTAATTAATACCAATTTGATGATGACTACATGTGGTACTTGTTTGTCCATTCTTGTGATACTTCACTTACTACTAACTACTATATCAGATTGAGAAGCATCTATTTTTTTCTTGACTTTTCCCATTTCTTCATATAAGTCAACAATTGGTAGGTCTGAATTCTCTTTTGCCAGCTCTCTCTGTTGTCATCACTCCTACCACTACTCTTTCTCCTCTCATCTTTCCTGATGTAGGTTATGGTACCTGCTGTTTTTCTTGATTAACTTTGCCAGAGGTTTATCACTGTTGTGAGTCTTTTTCTAAGAATAAACTTTTGGTTTTTAAGTTTTCCTTCTGCTCTAATCTTTATTTCCTTCTATTTTCTCTGAGCTTATTTTGTGGTGTTTTTCTAACTTAAGATAGATGTTACTCTCAGTATTAGTCAGTTTTTTTCTGTTAGATACATTTAAGTCAATTTCCTCCAAGTGCTGTTTTAGTTGCAACCCATAAATTTTATTAAACGTTTTCACCATTGTCCAGTTCCACTTACATTGTAAGTTCCATGAGGATTTCTTCTTTGACTTAGACATTATTTGGAATTGTGTTAACTTCCTTAGTTATGGGACTGCTTAATCATTTACTTACCAGGTAAATGGAAATTTAGAATTATTTTCCTAGTGAATTGAACCTTTCATTATATGAAGTGACTTTTTTCCTACCAATATTTCTGCCTTAATATTTTTTTCAGATATTAATATGTGTACATCAGTCTTCTTTTGGTTTGTATAACTTTACCCATCATGTTACTTTCAAACTGTCTATATTTTGATTTAGGTGTGGTCTTCCATGACAGTATATAATTGACTTCATTTTTTAATCAGTTTTAACAATCTGCCTTTAACTGGATCATTTAATACATTTACATTCAATGTAATTACTGATATATTTGTGTTAAATCTCTTATCTCGGCTTTTTCTATTTGTCCTGTCCCTTCTATGTTTCTTTTCTATTTTCCTTCTTTTATAATGATTTTATGTTGCCTCTACTAGCTTGGAAGTTATATACTCATTTCTACATAACACTTATTTGTAGTATTACATTATAAATCACATTTATATGTAAGTTAAAATTAAGTTAACCAGTACTTTTTATTCTCAGACCATACAAACTTACAGCATTACTCAAATCATGATCCTATGAATTTATATATATTATTCTTGTATATATTAAATCTCTCATTTTTAACCCCATGCAACATTATTATTATTCCATACATGAAGTGTATACTTTTAGATTCATCCATATTTACATACTTCTTGGTCTTTTATTCCTTCCTACTATATAAGTAAAGCACATCCTTTAGAATTTCCTTCAGTAAGAATCTGCAGGTGGCAAACTTGTGCATATTTTGTTGTCTGAAACTGTTTTTATTCCACCATCATTCTTGATACCCATTTTATTCCACCATCATTCTTCATACCCATTCTTGCTGGGTAAAGAATTTTAAGTTGGAAGTTATTTTTCCCTTGACACATTAGAGACAGTCACTCAACTGGTTTCTAGTTTCCATTATTGCTGCTGAGAAGTCAGCTGAAGGTCTAGCTATAAAGAAGGTTCACTGTGCACTGGTTACCACATCAGCCCAATTTGTCTACATTGCAATTTCTACTTCCACGAGTCTGGTGAGACAGAATGTTCACACATACAATAAATTACATGAAGTGGGTTTATTATTTATAGCTTGGCAACAAGGGACAAAACTAGCCTAGGATTCATGACTAGGCAGTCCCCTGAAGCTTAGGAAAGCTGCCCAGGACAGACAAATCTCATCTGTGAAGATCCCACTTGTACTGCAGCTGAGAGCCCATAGAAAGCAGTCTACCGAGGTTTACATGATCTGTTGGGCTAAGCATTGAAGGACATCTTGTTCTAGGAGGGACAAAAACAGAGCCTGGGCTGTTCTGGAGAGTTCTCCCTTATCTTAGGATGTTGCATACTCAGCACATTTTTCTGAGAACTACAAGCAAGAAAAGGAGGGAGAGGCAAGAGTTGGATTGCTAAGGCCATGCAGGGAGTTGTCATGCACTAGCTGATACTCCTCTGAAGGTGATCTGTGACTTTAGTTTTGGCTGCTTTTACAAGTTTTTGTCTTTTGTATTCCTTTTTTTTTTTTTTTTTTTTTTGCACTATGGTGTCTCTAGGTGAGGATTTCATATCTATTCTGCTTTGGACAAATCCGTGGACTGATTATTTTTCATTGATTTGAAAAAAATCCTTACCAATTATAGCCTCAAATATTGCTTCTGCCCCACTATCTACTTAAAACTATTATTAGATATGCAGTAGACCCTTTTGCTTTATCCTCTACTCTCATATTTTTAAGCTCCTTTTTAATGCTGCAATCTGGACAATTTCTTTTGTCTTATATTACAGCCACTAATTCTCTTTTCAGGTCCATCTAATCTTCTGTTAAATCTATCCACTGAGGTTTATTTTTAATTGTAGTTAATCTATTTGCCATTTCTATAAGTTCTATTTGGTTCTTTTTCAAATATGCTAGGTCAGTTTTTATAAAGCCTTGTTTCCTATAGATATTTCCAAGCAACTTTTATTTTTAAACATATAAACATATGTTTCATATTACACATATGATAATTCCAATATCTGAGTTTTCTGGTGGTCTATCTCTGCTGTCTTATATTGCTAGCTTTCCTTGTAGTGTTTGCTTGTTTATTGAAACTTGAGGCATTCACTTTCCTCGGGAAATTATTTATAACCCTAGTATCCTCCAAAAATTTGTTTAAATCTGCCAGGCATTCGTTCTGGGGCCATTTTACACTAAATTCATAGCTTAAGTTATATTTGTTTTAGCATACAGATGACTTGAATTTGGGATGGCCTGCAACTTTGCAGAAGTACTGTAGCAGGTTTTCTTCTGGCTCATTCTTACCCTGAGGATGTAGAGGGCCCTGGCTTTATAGACAAAGTGTCTCTTATGACTCTCCATCACAAGTGGGCTGTATGCTTTGTCTTTTGCCCACTATGTTCCAAATGACCATCGAAGCCAAACTTGAAACATACGTTCAGGCTAAGGGAGGCTTCAATGGTTTCACTTAGCAATACTGGCCTTGTTATTATTTAATCTCTTAGGATACTGACAGCTCCTAGATGCTTTTCAAAAATGCTTTTTGTATTCTATTTAAAGTTTTAGTTTTCGGCAGAATTGCTCAGATTAGCAAAATCTGTCACAATACTTAAAAAAAAAATCTAACATTTTATGGAAATGCTATGTATTTTATAGCTTTTTTTTTTTTGCTTATAAATGTCAAGAAACTTATGTCATTAAAAAGTCTTTGTAAACCTAAATTTATTTATACATGTTATCACAACTGATTTAGCTGTTCTTATGTTTGAGGCATTTTTGGTGTTCCTAAATATTTGTTCTCTTAAATACCATTTTTTAAAAAATATCATTTTTAATAACATGTTTAGGGCTGGGCATGGTGGCTCATGTCTATAATCCCAGCACTTTGGGAGACCAAGGTGGGAAGATTGTTTGAGGCCAGGAGTTTGAGACTAGCTGGACTACATAGCAAGACCCCATTTCTAAAAAAAAAAAAAAAAAAAAAAAAAAAAAAAAAAAAAAAGCCAGGCATAGTGGTGCACACCTGTAGTTCCAGCTACTCGGGAAGTTGAGGCGGGAGAGTTACCTGAGCACAGGCATTCAAGGCTGCAGTGAGCTATGATCACACCACACTGCACTCCAGCCTGAGTGACGGTGAGACCTTGTTCCCCCCAAAAAATGTTTACATGAAAGACTTTGCCTATAGTTCTATTAATATTTTTCCTTAGAATCTTAGAATTTATTGGTTTAATTTTTTAATTCATGGGTTCAATCAAGGTATATTCATTTTTAAAATTCCTTATTTCCAATTTATTTTCCATAAGCTGTATGAGATTCCTCTCAACCACCACCACCAATGGTAGGATGCCAATGTGCCATCTTTCACTGCCATTAAGTATAATCCAGGTACCTTCCTCCATTCCAAATGTTAAGCAGGGAAATATGATCAGATTTGTGTATCAGTAAGGTGATGTTTGTAGCCACATGGAGAATAATACATTAAAGCCATGCTGGAGACAAGCCACCTATAGATTACCAAAGGAAAAAAAATTCTAAGTCTAAAATACCGGACACTACCACCTTTATTTTCTGTAGAAATTTTTATCTAATATTTGCCTTTATATAACAGCAACCACTAAAAGCCCAGCTTCACAAAGATGTCATTGGAAAGAATGTAGCAACATTCTTGTATAACTGTTTAATATATTGAGCTAGAAATTTGTGTGGTGTCCAACAAATGTTCCTATGATTTCCTCAAAAATTTGAAATAGTTCTCTGTGGTGACCCAGGGCATCTCACTACACAATTTGGGGACCATCGCTCTCATTTTTCCTTGCTTTATTTTTCTCCATAGTACTTATCATCTTACATATTTTATGTATTTTGTGTTCCTCCTTTAGAATGTGAGTCCCACGGGTAGACTTTTTATCTTTGATAACTGCTGTGTCCCAATATCTAAAATGATGTTTGGCATATTCAGGTTTTTAATAGGTAATTCATTCAACAAGTAAATTATGCAGTGAGAATCTGATATAAGACAGAGCAACAAAAGCATGGATGTTATAATTCATACTTTCAGATGTGGAACAGTTCTGAATTGTGAAAGTTTAACAATGACACAGGTGGTTAAATGAGTTAAAGTGAATAATATCAAAGAACCATTAGGCTTGAGATGGAGAATTGTGAGTCAGGTGCCAAAAAATAGTAGGAAGAGGAAAGTATACCCAAAAAGAAAAAAAAAAACACAAAGGAAAGAGTTCGTAAGCAAAGGTAACATAGTGATGGGTTGAAAGAGACCACAAGATGGAGCTCTGTGCTGTAGCAAGTTAAAACAGAATCCACAGCTGGGCGCAGCAGCTCATGCCTGTAATCCCAGCACTTTGAGAGGCTGAGGTGGGAGGATCGCCCAAGGCCAAGAGTTTGAGAATAGCTGGGCAACAATGAGACCCTATCTCTACAAAAATTTTTTTTAAAAAAATTAGCTGCACTCCTGTAGTCCCAGCTACTCAGGAGGTTGGGGCAGGAAGATTGCTTGAGCCTAGGAGTTGGAGGTTGCAGTGAGCTATATGACAGTCACTGCACTCCAGCCTGAGCAACAGAGTAAGACTCTGTTTAAAAAAAAGAAAAAATCCACAATTCCCATTTCGTAAGACTACAGAGAAGCCATGTCCTCAATAGGCACTAGGTTTCTATTAGACAAGATGAAAAAAATAACACTGTAAAGAGAATCTATTTGTTCATGATAAAGCAGGGTTACTGAATATACTATATTTTAAAATTCTTGAGGGCAGGAACCGTATCTTATTATGTATTGTTGTATCCTTGAAGCCTATTACAGAGAGTAAATTAATTGGTCTTTTTCTCATTGAAAGATAACCAATAATTAATCAACTGACAGATGCAAAGAGGGATGAAAGAAAGGACTAGGGGACCCTAGCAGCCCTATACAAAGAGCACATAAGAGCAAATGAGAGAAAACATGGATCAGTTTTTAAAGAGCTGACATAAGTGCAAGTGCATCTATAAAATCACTTCAGAATCTCAGGGTAAACATCCGTAACTGTCTTTGTCTGTCTGGGCTGCTGTAACAAACTGCCATAAACTAAGTCTCTTATAAACAAGAGATATGTATTTCTCACAGTTCTGGAGGCTGGGAAGTCCAAGCTCAGGTCTGGTGAGCACTCACTTTCTGTTTCACAGATGGCCATCTTTTCACTGTGTCTTCATATGATGAAAAGGGCAAGAGATCTCTCTAGGTCCTCTTTTTATAAAGGCATTAATCCCAATCATGAGGGCCCTTACCTTCATAACTTAATCACCTCTCAAAGTTCTTGCCTAATCCCCTGATAGTGGGGATTAGGTTTCAACATACAAATTTTGAAGAGACACAAATATTTGGACCATAGCAACAACTGAAGATACAATTCACCTAAGCTTATATAATATATTCAAAAATTCACATTTTATGACATGAATGGGATTACCATTTGATTTTTTTAAATTCATAAATCAAGCCTAAGAAAATTTTATGAAAATGCTTTTAATCTTCCCAATCATTGGTCAATACATAAGATTCTCAAAGTAATCACAAATTATTTAAGGGGTCATTTGTTATTAACAAACACTGTAGAAATGTATTCTACTTTGTATACTCTACTATATAAATGGTAGTATATAAATGGTTCATTGCAAATAATCAGTGACTCAGGGAGAGGGCACTCAGAAAAAAAAATCATGTATGTATTATTAAAGTAGAAATGATGAAATGTTCAGAATAACATATTTAACAATTACTTTGTTGGAATTCTGCATCTATCATTATTATCAGGATATACTAACCTGATGCAGCTAAAGAAAAGCTGGGAAGCTAATGCTTGAACAAGCACAGCATTTAAAAAATTTACATATAAAAAAAGTTTAGCAAAATTCCAGACATCTATCCATTTTAGAGCCATTCTTTCATGTTTAGTCCAAAAATCAAATTCCACCCAAACAAGTACTGTTATTCTGATAATGTCATTGAGTTTAACTGTCACCAACAGTCTTAATCCATATATTACATTCATAACATCCAAAAATAAATGAATATTTCATTAACATAAGGCATTCTCAAAACTCAAATCATTTTAAAAACTAATGACAGTTTAAAAGGGGGGGTTCTAAATTTTACATGCTGCGTTAAGCTTTATTTACTACATAGATTAAAATTTTGGTTTTGTAGACTCAGGAATACTAAATTGCCTATTGGGTTTAGTAGCTTCTTGCATCAGCTCCTGCAACTGTCCAATCTGTTCATCACGAAAGTCATTAAGTTTTTCTTCTGGGAGAGAGATGCCAAAACATGCTTTCTCCGTTGAATTTTGTCTGTTTTCGTTAGCTTGTTGCCATAACACTGCTGCATACATCTAGTAAAAAGAGAAACAAAAGTGAAGGTCACAGACGTAGAGTTAAAATAATACCTGTGTTCACTTAATGTTGGAGGGCTTGATGAATTCTAATTCCAAGTCACTTATTCTCTATTACTAAATCTTCTGCATTTGGTCAGGAAGATACAAAATATATTGTTTTTACTATTCAGTAATAATTGTATATATATATTATTGTAACTCTTGAAATACTCTTAGCAAAGTTCTTAACCTGAAAATCACTGGGGGATGGAGTAGTCTATGGATGGGCTTCAAGAGCATGCATAAACCACCCAAAACCACATGCAAAGTTGTATGCACAGAAGTATGTACTGCATCAGATTCTGAAAGCCCATTGGTCTCATGGGCCAAAAAGTGAGTTTCAAAATTCATTTAGTTCATTCCTGTGTTCAGTCTAAAATTTAATTTAAAACACACAAGAGCAACAGAAACTTTATAAACATTTAAGCCTTCGATATTTAACAACCATCTTTTTCAGGAAAAACTGTGTGCTTTTACATTATAACTTTGCTCTGATTCAGTTAGCATGTTTAGCCTAATATTACAACTCTCCTGTCTGCACAAATGCCACTTTTCTGAAACAGACTCTCATTCTAAAATCAATCTTTTAATCAGGCAGGAAGTATCAATGCATTTCAGTTCATAAAGATTATATACAGACTCTGAGTAAGTGAATGAACTAGTTAACACTGGATAATGTTGTTACTCAATCTGGTTGAGATATCTAAATTGCTTAGATTTGGATTAGACTGGATTGCCAGCATTGCTGAAGCAGCTTTAATTTTAATTCCAAACCTTCACCTATATTGGAAATATTTTCTCTGTTTTATAGAAACCTATTTCATATCATAACAAAATAAAAACACTGCACATAAGTAGCATTGATAAAGCTTAGAGTATGAGTATATGCCTCAGAGCAGGGTTTTTCAACCCTATTAAGATTTGGATAATTTGAGTAATTCTTTGTTGTAGGATAATTCTTTGTTTAGCAGCACCTCTGGTCTCTACTCACAAGATGCCAGTAGCACCCCTTCCCCTAGTCTTGATAATCAAAAATGTCTCCAAAGAACAAGTAGCATGCACAAGAGTGAGCACTGCTTGTTAAAGTAAAAGACTGCAAACAATCTAACTGTACTTCAATAGGAAAAAAGACAAATACACTGAAGTTTATTCAGACAATGGATTTTAAGGGTATATCAGCAAATAAATGTCTATGTACCAATATGGATGAATCTCAAAACAAATAGAATCTGAAAAGTAGGCTTAAAAAAAGTTATTCACTTGCAGAAATGGAAAAGCTGATGTTCAAATTCATATGGAAATGTAAAGGGCTCTGAATAGCCAAGTCCATCTTGAAGAACAACAAAATTGGAAGACTCACACCTCCCAATTTCAAAACTTACTACAAAACTACAGTAACCAAAGCAGTGTGGTACTTGCATTAGGTTAGACATATAATACCAATAGAATAGACAGCCCAGAAATAAACCCTGATATAAAATAGCGAGCTGTTTTTTCACAATGGTTGAAAGAATAGCCCCTTCAACAAATGGTGCTGAGAAAACTGGATTTTCACATGCAAAAGAGTAAAGTTGGACCCCTACCTCTAACCATATATTAAAATTAACTAGAAATAGATCTAAGAGCTAACATCATAAAACTCCTAGAAGAAAACATGGGTAAATTTTCATGACCTTTGATTTAGCAATGGATTCTTAGATATGACACCAAAAGCCTGAGCAACAAAAGAAAAAAATAGGTAAACTGGACTTCAGCAAAATTAAAAACCTTTGTTTTTAACTTTAACAGATAATATCAAGAAAGTAAGACAAACTACAGACTCAGAAAAAATATTTGCAAATCATTTGATAAGAGTTTAGTACCCAGAATATACAAGGAACTCAACATCAAAGACAAAAAATGGGCAAATGACTTGACTATGTACAAATACCATTCACCTAAAACTATTTCAATCACTTCTAAACTTGTAGGTTTGAAATTTCTTATCTACCAACATTCCCAGGCACTGAAGAGCTGCCCCTTAGCCTAGTCTAAATACAAGCCTGTAACTCTAGAGAGAAAATCTTCTCCTATTGTTTTACCAAACCAAAAAACATAGTATCCTTGATTCAGAGAAACAAAATGAATTGAGAGCTAAGTGTGTTCAGAGATATATTTAAATTACATTTTTCTTTGATGATTCACAAAAATTAAACTGTTTTACTCAGTCTGTTCTTTGCCATTTCAACTTTCAAAATAGTTCTAATTTTTTTTTTCTTGTGGATTCATCAGGGCCCAAAGAAAAAACTAGGTAGCTTTGAGGGTATCTTTGCTCAATCCTGAGACCTTAATATTCCAAAGAGGTTATAACGATTACCAGAGTGACCAAGTTTTGCCCCTATTAGTTTCTGCTGTTAATTAATCTTATTTGATCCACATCTCTCCTTCTTTTCTAGTAAGTGTTCATTAGAGAACACACTAAGGTTTTTTTAATGAAGAAAGCTTCCATTTCACAGTTTTTCTTCTGAAAATATTTCTTATATGCCTTAGCAGTTAGATATGTTGCCTCTGGTAAAGAGTGGGGCTAGCCCTACAGAGCTATTCACTAAGTCGGACACTCTAAGCTGGACTGCCTCAGGCAAATAAGCCTGCACAGGGTGGGTCAGTAAGAGCAAGAACAATGGCTGAACAGGCTTGAGTTGGTGAGAAGGTGTCATGGAGGAGGCAATGGGGTGTCCTGATGACTCAGACCTCCAATCCGGTACCTCCTAAACAGTCGTCCCCAGTGCTGGTACCCTGCGAGTGGGCAAGCGGTCGCCACTGAGGGGGTCCACAGCCCAGCTGCTGTGATGTGATATGGTGCAGCATATCACATCAGGCGGAGACTCTCCTGACAAATTCCACCCCTACACAATCTGCCAGGCCTGGCTACTGAGAAGACGAACGTCAAGGGGAATTACAGCCACTGGGGTGCAGTGCAGACTGGGGAGCTACCTCCCCCCTTAGCCTGCATCTCTCATGACAAAAGTGGTAGGCTCCACGCCCCCCTCTGATCTACGGTGAATCTGCTGGGCCTGTGTGCAGATAAATGCTTTTGCTTCCCAGAACAGTTTAGGTCACCCAGTTGATCAAAATGCTGGGGCTAGATCTCCTCCCCTGGTCAGTGGCCAACAGTCAGGGCCGTGGTCAAGGAACAAATCCCCTGCAAGAGGCCACAATAGGCCCCACAAGTAAACCCTCCCCTCAGGGGTATCTTCCAAGTGCGGTGGAAGAGCTCCCCCCAGTGGCAGATCATCAGCTGATCCAGATAGGGAGGGCTCAGTGAAAGAATTCTGGAACTATGAAGTATCAAACCAAAAACACTCCCCCAAAGAGATACATCAGCTCTCAAGAAATGGATACTGACCAAACACTAAAATGACAGAAGAATTCCAAAATTGGATTGTAAGAAAGCTCCATGATATGTAAGAAAAAATGGATATCCAACACAAACGAAATTCAGGACTTGGAACAAAAATTCACTAAGGAAATTGAGATCTTAAATATCAATCCGATCTCCTGGAAATGAAGAATTTATTCAGGGAAATACAAAATACAGTGGAAAGCCTCAAAAATAGGGTGGACCAAACAGAAGAAAGAATCTCAGAGATTAAAGATAACACCTTCAAATCAAATAAATGTAATTCACCACATAAACAGAAGCAAAAACAAAGACCATATGATCCTCTCAATAGACGCAGAGAAAGCATTTGACAAAATTCAACACCCTTTCATGATACAAACACTTAAGAAAATAGGCATAGAAGGGACATACCTAAAAATGATACAAGTCACATAGGACAGACCCATAGCCAACATCATACTGAATGGGGAAAAATTGAAAGCATTCCCACTTAGTGGGCAGCCTTGTCTGGATCCAGTTCTATCTCCACTTCTATTCAACGTAGTGCTGGAAGTCCTCGCAATAGCAATCAGACATGAAAGTGGAATTAAAGGTATCCAAATTGGGGCAGAAGAGATCAAATTTTCACTGTTTGCTGATCATATGATATTATATTTAGAAAATCCCAAGGATTCAACCAAGAGACTCCTAGAACTGATAAATGAACTTAGTAAAGTCTCAGGATACAAAATCAATACACAGAAATCAGAGGCATTCATATACACCAACAACAATCAAATTGAGAACCAAATCAAAGACTGAATACCCTTCAAAATAGCAGCAAAGAAAATAAATTACCTAGGAATATACTTAACCAAGGAGGTGAAAGACCTCTACAGGGAGAACTATGAAACGCTGAAGAAGGAGATAGGACATAAACAGATGGAAATCCATACTATGCTCATGGGTCGCCAGACTCAACATAGTTAAAATGTCTATACTACCCAAATTGATCTACAGATTCAATGCAATACCTATTAAAATCCCAACATCATTCTTCACAGATACAGAAAAAATAATTTTATGCTTCGTTTGGAACCAGCGAAAACCCTGCACATCAAAAGCAATTCTAGGCAATAAAAATAAAATGGAAGGTATTAATATGCCAGATATCAAACTATACTACAAAGCTGTAGTAATTAAATCAATTTGGCATTGGCACAAAAATAGAAATACTGGCCAGTGAAACAGATCTGAAAACCTGGATATAAAACCATCCTCATACAGCCATCTAATCTTTGACAAAGCAGACAAAAACATACACTGGGGAAAAGAATCACTTTTCGATAAATGGTGCTGGGAAAATTGGATAGCCACATGTAGAAGGCTAAAGCAGGACCCACACCTTTCACCTCTCACAAAAATCAACTCACGCTGGATAACAGACTTAAACCTAAGGTATGAAACTATTAGAATTCTAGAGGAAAATGTTGGAAACACTCTCCTAGACATTGGCCTAGGCAAAGAATTTATAAAGAAGACCCCAAAGGCAATCACAACAGCAACAAAAATAAATAAATGGGACCTAATCAAACTAAAAAGCTTCTGTACAGCCAAAAAAAGTCATGAAAGTAAACAGACAACCTACAGAATGGGAGAAAATTTTCGCATCCTACACATCTGATAACTAGAATCTACTTAGAACTCAGGAAAATCAGTAAGAAAAAAATCAAACAACCCTATCAAAAAGTGGGCAAAGGACATGAACAGAAACTTTTCTAAAGAAGACAGAATAATGGCTAACAAACATATAAAAAATGTTCAACCTCTCTAATCATCAGGGAAATGCAAATCAAAACTACAATGAGATATCACTTAGTTCCAGTAAGAATGGCCTTTATCAAAAAGTCCCAAAACAATAGATGTTGGCATGGATGCGGAGAGATAGGAACACTCCTACACTGCTGGTGGACTGTAAAATAGTCCAACCTCTGTGGAAAGCAATATGGAGATACTTTAAAGCAATACAAGTAGATCTACCATTTGATCCAGCAACCCCACTACTGGGCATCTACTCAAAAGAACAATCTACAAAAAAGACACCTGCACTCGAATGTTTATAGCAGCACAATTCACAATCGCAAAGCTGTGGAAACAACCCAAGTGCCTATCAATTCATGAGTGGATTAATAAAATGTGGTATAAGTATACCATAGAGTACTATTCAGCTCTAAGAAACAACAGTGATATAGCACATCTTGTATATTCCTGGATAGAGCTGGAACCCATACTACTAAGTGAAGTATCCCAAGAATGGAAAAACAAGCACCACATATACTCACCAAGAAACTGGTATTAACTGAGCAGCACCTAAGTGGACACATAGGAACTACATTAATTGGGTATTGGGTGGGAAGGAGGAGGGAAGAGGGGGTAGATATATACATACGTAATGAGTGATTCGTGTACCGTCTGGGTGATGGTCACGCTTGAAGCTCAGACTTGTGGGGGAGGGGAGGCAAGGGCATTATTTGAAACCTTAAAATTTGTACCCCCATAATATGCTAAAAGAAAAAAAAAAACAAAGAAATTACTTGGACAGCTAAAAATATATAGAAAAAATTAGCCAGGCATGGTGGTGCATGCCTGTAGTCCCAGCTACTTGGGAGGCAGAAGGGTTGCTGTGAGCTAGCCTGATGCCATGGCACTCTAGCCTGGGCAACAAAGTGAGAATCTGTATCAAAAAAAAAAAAAAGAAAAGAAATTATAGCTTTGGTTTTTCATGATTTGTCCTAATAGCAGAGACCAAATCAATTTGATGATTGTAATTAATATAACTGGAACATAAACAGTAATGAAAGAAAACTCTTGTTCTAATTATTAATATTGTTTCACCATGTATCTAGTATTTGTCCTTCTGTGTTCTTTAAAACAAAATTCCAACTAAATAGCCCAAAAGTATAGTTAAAAACATTTTTATTATAAAACACAATATATGAAAATCCAAACTGTCAAACGCTGTAAATAAAGATAATGAGTTGTTTTATAAAGGGATATTCATATTTAGAAAAGCATTTATCATAGGCCTCCTTTAAAGTGAAACTAAATGGTTTAAATATTTTATGAACATAGAATTTTAGAACATAGCAGTCAGAACTCAACTGTATAGAGTATAATTCAAGAAAATGCCTAAATATATAACATTTGTCCCATTAAAAACTTGACTACAAAGAATATGTATTCTGCTATTGTTTTGTGTAATGTTCAAACAATGACAATTAGTTTATGATTATTAATAGTATTGTTTAACTCTTATATTTTTTACTATTTCTTGTCTATGTTTTCTATCAATTACTGAAAGAATACGGTTAAAATTTTCAAAAAAAAAACTTTTTAATTTTATATACGAAGAATTTCCTTGACAGCATCAAAAAGATTTCAGATTCAATCATAAAAATACAATTTTTCCACATACTATAGTCTGAAGAAGCCTATCTTTTTTTTTAATTGCATAAATCATATCATAAATTCCCTTACAAAATTGGCATATATTGCATTGCCATTCTCACAATTTCCTAGAAAGCTAATATGACAGTATTCTTTTACGTTTGACAAATTATTTGCATTACTTCAATGTAAACTCCTAAAGAGAAAGTCAACTACTCGATCCAGCAGGAAAAAAGTACCTTTTGTCCAAAATTTATTCAATTATTTTAATATTCTATTTAACAACACTGAACCAACAAATTTAAGCACAGCATTCAGTCAAAGCTTTCTCTAGAGAACTGATTAAAAATGCCACGCCTCCCCAAGGAGCGAAAACAACTAAAACACAAGGGCCACAAGAAAACTGAAAGTTACCCAAATAAATTACAATAACTAAATTCAAAGACACACTGGGGATCTGAACCACATCTGCCAAAGTCATTAACAAAGAATATTTCATTTTATGGAAAAAAGGAATCTACATTGGCAATGATAATAAATTTGGTGTCTTGGCTCTTTTGAACTAGGTTTTATGATTTTCAAGTCACTGATGATAGATTATACATTTTGACAGCATAAAATATCATCAAATAATAACCTATGCTATTTCTTAGCCCATAAACACAGATATCAATAATTCACAGAATACAAAGAATCAAAAGTGACACTAGTGTCACCAATAAGTAATTTCTCAGGTGGCCTTGAAGCTGGGCCTCTCTAGAGTCAAGTTCCCAGGTTCCTCTGCACAGAGCAGTAAACTAAACTCAGTATTCACCTGTGACTCCAGGAATGAGCAAAAAAGGTATTAGTTGCTACTTCCAGCACATCAAAAAAGATAAAAGCAAGAATATATAAAGTTAGAGAAGACCTGGTTCACAAACACTCGTTACATTTGGCTACTATAAATTCTGTATGTCTGTGACACTGGACATACATAAATCAAATAAGTCATAATATCAGAAATGAAAAGTCAGTGCAACTAAATTAAGCACATTCCTATTTATGAAATTCATTCAAAAATTCCTAGAAGCTTAATAGCATTGTACTTAAGATAAATATTATATAACTTATTTTACTTAAAAGCAACGCTTCACCATCTAAAAATATATTCACAATACTAATTTTAAAGATATATTTTCCTGATGATTTTTGAGGTAAATGGGCTATTTGTACATTTTATGCTTTATGTAGCAACTTTAATTTATTCTTTAGTAATTTGCATCAATAAGTTTTATAATGCCTCATTATATTATACATATTGAATTAAATCCATACTACTATCAGCCATTTACATGGGGTATTCAAAATGATAAAACTATCATCCACCATACTAATTAATGGGCCATCTTTATTTGTCAGAACTACCAAATGTTTACAGTAATGGTATCTGGACTACCTACCTCACAGTATTGTGAGAAATAAATGATGAACTGTTGACATTTTTAAAGGGTATTTGTATCCAGACTGTAAAATACTACAGAATTTTCTTGGTATTTACATCTTTGTGAGTATTCTTCGCCTTGTCTAGAATGTTCTTCTCATGGCTGGCTTCTTATCCCTCTGGGCTCAGCTTAACTATCTCTTCCTTGGAGAGGCCTTCCTAATTCACCTATGTATCCCTGTTACTCTTTTTCTCAGTACCCTAAATTTCTTGCTCATAGCTTACCCTAATCTGTTGCTATTCTCTTTCCTCTACTAGAATGAAACATCCATGAAAAATAGGGACACATCTGTCTTTTTCACTGAATTGCTGGCATCTAGCATAATGCTTGGAACAAATAGAGTACGCGGCAATTATCATCTTAATGATGAATAAATAAATGTTGTCCAAACATTTACCAGAAACCACTCTTCTAGGGTATTACAGGCACAATGCCAAATGACTAAGCTTGTAGATTTTTATAAGGATCTACAATTAAGATTTTGATAGCTTCCCTTTATGGAAACATCCATACATCCCTCAATATCTTATTTCTTACTGATGATATTTTCAAAGGTGTTCTACTCTACTTCAAAGGTTTCTACTCAGTAATTCTCAAAGTTTTTGGTCACGGAACTTTTACACATTTTTTTTTAAAGCCTTTAAGAATTATCAAACATTCACATTAGGATTTAATACTGATTTTTTTACAATTATTAATTCAATACAAAAATTAACTCAAAACGGATTAAAGACTGAAAGATCTGAAATTATAAAACTACTAGAAGAAAACATAAGGGAAGAAGCGGAGGGACCTGCGGACACCAGCCCAGCGACAACTGCCGCCAGTGAGCAATAAGCCAGTAGCGGACGCGGCACCAGGCTCCCAACTCCCTCGGGGCACCTCCGTGTGCACAGACCCGAGCCGCGCGGCAGGCGCCATATTGCCTCCTCCTCCCCTCCCCCAACCCTACCAGCGGCTACCCAGAGAGACAATATAGCCACCAGCCGGAGGCACCTCCAGGGAACAGGACCTTCCCTTTTGGGGCCCTGCAGCTGACTAAGGGGAACTCAGACTGTGAGCTCTCTGCCCGCCAGCCCTCCCAGGTGTTGCTGGCACGGTGATCCCAGGAGAACGGGGCAGAGCCTGAGGTTGAGAGACATAGACCCAGCTTGGGCTACCTGTGGGTGAATGGGGACAGGCACTCATCTCCCTGGTGGGGACAAAGTTTGAACTCTGGGACCCACAGGTCAGACCTGCAGACCACATCCCGTGCACCGAGGCCTCGCATTGCCCAGGACACAGAAGGGATATACGTGAACAGCCTGCTGAGGTGTGTGTGCCTTCAGGGACAGATCAGCGTCCTAGAGGGCCACCCTCTCCCCAAAGGGAGGCCATGCGCCCAGCCCAGATGGCGTTCCTGTGCAGGGAACCTCCCCGCCGGCATCACAGCCAGGGGAGGCCAGGTGGCGTGTGGTCTGGCCTGCTGACAGAGGCCCAGGAGTAGCTGCGGAGTTGGGGACGGTGGAAAGAGGCCAGGCCCGCTCCAGACTGCGGGTCTTGGACAGCCCCACCCCCACACGCAGACTCTCTGACTGAGTGGGGCCATTCCAGCCCCTCCCTGTCAGCTTTGCCTGGAAGCAGAGAACAGAACTTTGACCCCTGCTGACGACATTGGTGGTGCCTGAGAGCGGGCTTACCCAACTCAGCTCTGCCCAGACTCTCCCCTAGACCAGCCCTCACTGAAGGGGAGAAAAGGACACACCTGGAAGTCCCAGGGCCCCACCCACCACCTGAGGCACTAGAGTTCTCTCTTCAGGAGCAAGAGCCGATAACAG
>VSMD01076482.1:0-53132 GCA_008750895.1 Mirza zaza | reverse complement strand
AAATTGCCATTATTATAATGCCCCCGTGAATTGGTCGTCTTCTTTGGGAAGGACTTTACCAGCACTGGAGCATACGTTTCCATATAGTGACAGATTAAAATACTCTTCCTCCATCCTGGTCTTTCCAGCTTGTTGTTTTATCAGTGACTGCGTATACGATCATCAGCAGTATACAGATACCGATTTAACCCTCAGTTTCAGAAACATGCAAAGGTGATGTCTTGACAAGAAGTGGCAAGCAGTGTGAAGACATCCATATAGTCCTACCCTTAATTCTTCAATGATTTTGTCTCTACCCAGCAAGAGCCAATGTTATCTTTAAAGTTTGCCTCAAGTATCTTATATGTGTGAGTGTGTGCGTGCATATGTGTGTGTGTGTGTGTGTGTATAAAAGAGAGAGAGACAGAGATTGTGCACATGTGTGGTGAAGTGTGGGCATCAAATATCCTTTTCCGAATGAAGAAAGCAGAGTAATTTTTATTCCGATTTGTTTTGGAAACTTGGATCAGAAAGGGAGAAACTCAGCTTCATCAGCGAGGATGATTGGCTCCCAGTAATGAGTCTCTTCTGGTGTCAGAGTTAGGGGAGGGGGAAGCAGATAGCTGTTCGAAATGCAGTTCACCTGGTGGAAGTAGGCGAGAAGGCAGCTCACAACTCTCGGGTGCCTTCTGTGTGTCCAGCTCTATTCCAGCGACTTTGCACATGTGAGCTCGTGGAAGCATGATAGCAGCGCTGTGAGATGAATGTCATTCTCCCTGTGTCCTCCTCTGAGGACACAAACTGGGGCTCGAGGACTGAGCCAACTAGCCCAGTCAGACAGCTAATAAGAGGCAGAGGAGTCAGGAGGTAACTCCAGGTCTATCTGATTATAAAACCACCCAGTTTCCAGGGAACCATGGAAACTTGTGTCACTGTGAGTCAGATACTCTCATTATGTCAGGGTGTGAAATGCCCCTTAAAATACTGTTAAGTGAAATCATAGCTGGTGGCTTTACAGACTGTCCTCTCTGACTCCGATAACCTTGTTTGAATAAATTAAAAAGTATTTATGAATATGTTCCTTGCTCCCAGCAAAGCTGCAAATGCTGTAGAGGGACAGAAGAAGGATAAAATATGGTGCCTGCCCTTGCATGGGTGACTCTCCACTGGCCATGAGAAAGCAGTGCATGGAACAGCGGATGGCAGTGACAATCTTTAATGAATTTGTGACTTGTCAGGTGTCAACAGAAACTAAGGAACTGTATGATATCATTCAAACAAGATGTCCAGAAGCAGAGAAGGGGGAGGAGATGAGTACATGTTAGGTCGAATGGAACCTAGAAGGACAGTTCCAGTGCGGCTGGGGGGAAGGCTGGAGGGAAGACGTGAGAGGAAGCCGTAGACTGCATAGAGACCGTAGAACATAACACAGCACCTGCAGATTTAAGAACAGTAAGAGCTGCCTGGCACTTTACAGTTTTCAGAGCACTTACATTTCTTTGTCTCAGTTTTCTCTCGCTTCCTCACTTAATGGAGGTGTAGCTATTATTATCATTGCTGCTGTTTTACACATGAGGAGCACCAATCGCGCGCCATTCCTGACACATACTGTGCTCTAAGAAGGGCTCTTGAGGAAATGAATGGAAGACCTAGGGCTGAGAGAGAAGGAGCTAGACACTTGTTCTTGGTTACACAGCCAGTGAGAAGCAGGGACTCAGCCTAATCCCACACCCTCTGATTCCAAGTTAGAACAAAAAGGAAGGGAATTTTCTAGATTTTGATATTCCCTCTCAACAGGTTCCAGTTTACAAGTGAGTTGCATTCCGGAAATTTTCTTTCCCATTTCCTTTTCTTTTATCCTTTTACTCATTTTTTTTTGCAACCTATAACACATTTTTCGAAAGTGTTATAAAGCTAGATTCTGAGGCCCAAATGTAGATGCCTGTTGCAAAATAGAATGTGCCCTGAGTGTGACTTGCTTGTTATATTTCAATTATGTGTGATCACTATTTATAAAATAGTTTTTAATCACAACAACGCATTCTAAAGTAGGACTGACCATATAATTTGTGGGTCCCAGCACAAAATGAAAATGTGGACCCCTTGCTCAAAAATTAAGTACTTCAAGATGGTGACATCAGACCGTTAAAACAGACACAGGGTCCTTCTGAGTGAGGGGCCCTAAAATACTGCACAAGTCTCACGCCTACAAAGCCAGCGCTGTTTGGTTTGGAGGTTTGGTTTAGAATATCTTTTATCTTAGAAGTTTTATCAGGGCCTCCCTAAATAGAGAGTAGGCAAGAAGGGCTTGTATCCGTCCATGCATAGGGACTGGCAAGGAGCAACAGGCAGGCTGCAGGTTGGATGTGGTTTCCTGCATCTGTGTTAGATGCTCCTAAGTACCAGGAACGTGTTAACTCTCAGTTGCATAAGAAAAGATCTCTCTTCATAAGTCATTCCCAAAGAATTCTGATTTGGAGCAAAGGGGAGGGTGGAGAAGTGGGAGGCAGCACAAACATCAAAAAAAAAAATGGGCTTTCTGTACTGACTGCCAACTCAGATTTGGTTCATTTTCAAGTTTGTAAGTTTATTATTATTGTAAGTATAGATAAAAAGCCCATTTTTATATAGACGTCCCAGTACCTTCCACGTATATTTCTGGCACAGAAAAACAGATGGGATAGAAACTTACACAAAAATCACATCTGCCACTCTGGACAATTAAGCAAAACATGAAATTGCAACTAAAAACCACAGGGTATTTAAATAGAACAAGATTTCAAATGGAGGACTCATGTTATTGAACCAGAATGTGGTTTAACTCTACGTATTCTGAAAAGGAAGAGTATTTTTTGGTCTTTCCATATATACATATATATAAATATATATATTTTTTCATATCAGTAGATACGCCTACTTAACAAATACAACTTTACTCATTGAGCGAGAGACTAAGCCAATATATAGTACTCTTTTGGATCAATCATACTATCCAAAGGGACGTGAAAAAAAGAGTAAAAAGCCTAACATTTATTTCACGCCAGCCATGTACCAGGGACTCAGCAAAACTATAGACAGTGAGCGCAGCCGACTTTATTTTACAGTTGAGGAAACAAGCTTTGAGATGTCATCCAAGGCTCCCAGCCGATAAGTACTGGCTTTGGACTTAGGACTTGAATTCTAAATCCAAAAGCCTGTGCTCTTCCCACACACCAGGCTACCGACCCTGTTCTGAATTCCAGCACAGGAAGACAAGGACACAGCAGGGCACATGGCTTGCAGAATCCTCCAGCCTCTCAGCCTTGCAGGAACTGTGTCCTCAAGAGGGTGAGCCCTGCTGTTAACATTCTCCGGGTCCTCATGGAGGCCGGGTACCGCTTTATAGCTTTGCTTTTGCTCCCTTAAATGTTTCCGAAATGTGCCTTGGATTTGTAGCTTATGATGCCTTTCCATTGCGCAAAAACCACTAGTCCCCTATAGAGCGGTTCCAGCCAGCCAGAACAGTTGCCTTGTGCTGAAGGTAGCAGGGGAATAAAAACCAATCGAGGCTGGGCACAGTGGCTCACGCCTGTAATCTTAGCACTCTGGGATGCTGAGGCCGGAGGATCACTCAAGGTCAGGAGTTCGAGACCAGCCTGAGCAAGAGCGAGACCCCATCTCTACTAAAAATAGAAAGAAATTAATTGATCAACTAAAAATATATAGAAAAAATTAGCCGGGCAAGGTGGCGCATGCCTGTAGTCCCAGCTACTCGGGAGGCTGAGGCAGAAGGATTGCTTAAGCCCAGGAGTTTGAGGTTGCTGAGCTAGGCTGATGCCACAGCACATCACTCTAGCCTGGGCAACAAGAGTGAGACTCTGTCTCAAAAAAAAAAAAAAGAAACCAATGGACTGAGAAGCCTATCACCTCTTTCAGGAGAGAAACGTATCTATCTTGCCACTCTCTCTGCCCACCCCAGGCTGCCTCACCTCTTCACCTTTGACCTTGAGTATTGTCAACCGATTTGTATGAGATAAGAAAACTTTCCTTCGGAAATCCATTCAAATTGATTTGAACATCGGACTCTTTTCCTGAATTTGCACATGTGATTTGACTCCCTTGCAAATAAATTGAATTTGCCGGATTAAGGTTTTTGAGGGGCTGGTGAAGAATCTCACAGAGGTTGAATGAGACGATGGCCCCAAATGGTGGATCTGTACTCTGAGTCCATTTTATTTCCTGGCCCCTACAGAGCTGAGCAGAAGACACATTCCCTTTGATGTCGGAAGTGGCTTCAGCTTTGACTCTGGTCCTGAGGGGGAAAGTGTGAAGCAGGGGAAGAATTAGGCCGAGAAGGTACCATAAATAAAGTTGGGAAGCCACTTTGCTCCTAATTAAGGTGTCTGGGTCATACTGTCTCCCTCGCCCCTCTCATGATGGAGTCTCACTTTGTCCTTATTAAATGAGCCCAATAGAAATAAATAGTCTCTCCCACAAGGCTATCGTAAGGGCCAGGTGAGGGCTTGTGTGTGCTATTCAAATACAAATGACATCATCATAACCAGGAAGCTTTGGTTTGAGTTAGAAAGCTAGGGAACATGTCAAGCCTGGACCTTGAGCCAATTTTTATTACCGTGGTACCAAATGAAATCCTTTATAAATAACTGTTATGTAAGTGATGAAATGCTGTATTACTAAAAGGAACTTGGTTTCAGTTGCTGCCATCATGGCTTACTCCGTTTGGTCCATGAAAAAGTCACCATCTGTAGATATTACCGCACTTTCTCTCTGCTTGTCTGCACCTTTTCCACTTCCCTGTCTTTTGACTCTGTCTCTCAGTGCCCAGATGATAACTGGCTTGAGACTAGTACATACCTGCACATACCAAAACTGCCCATTTTCTCAGTTCCAGGGGACCCAACCAGGGTGGTACAAAGATCATGAATGTTGAAAAACTAGACTTGAGTGATCTGTGTTACTTTGGGCTGGTTTTAATTTCTCTGAGTCAGTTTCCTAAAAAACGAGTAGCCAAGATCTACTTCTGAAGCTTGATGTGTAAGATCAGTTTGGACAACGTCGACGGGATAGTATGAAAACTTTATAACAGAAAAGGAGTCCAGATTGCCATTCAAAAGCTTTCTGACTAGCTCCACCTTTTTAGAGAATGCTGGTTTTCCAGATACATGTCTTACTAATCAGGACTTTAAAAATTGACCCATGGAGCTCTCTGAGTCTCATCTTTGCTTTTTACAAAGTAGGGTGACTTGCCCAAGATCACAAAGATCAAGAATGGTGGACCGAGGACCTCCATCTCACTTGAAAACCTGTGGTTTTCCACTGGAGCCTCCTCTTTCTTGAGAAATCTCCAAGATCATTCAGAGTCACTTTCTGTGCTCTGAGTACCTCTGCCTCACACTCTGGTGAACATGTCCTTCCTTCCCTTCTTGACCATGCAGGCTAGAGCCACCGTCTTCCTCTTCCTGCTGGGTTTCATTGCCAGGATTTCCTACAGAAAGCTACCACCATTTTCCCATTAAGGATCTTCCTCTGCAGGGTGTGATCATGCAGTTACCTGATTTGCTCGTCTCTACTTTCTGCTGTAACTTCTGAAGTCTGTCACCATCTCTGATAGTTCACGCTTGCCAACTCGGAGAATTCCCTTGAGCAAAGTGCATTTCTGAAGCCAAGTCCCAGCACCACCGTGTCTTTGGTGCCCTGGCTCTTCTTTGTCAGATGTGCAGCAAAAATTTTGGTGTTAATTACATAGGCTTGAGATACGCACAAAGAATGAGGTGTAAGGGAGGCCGTGACCTCTGAAAGAGAGGCAAAGGCCAGTACGGGCAGCACGCGTGCCTTCATTCAAGAGACCGCTGCTTGCGCTATGTTTACCCAACAACCCTTCTCAGCAAGGTGAGTTAAAAAGTAGGCACCTCTTGATTCTGCTGCCCTAAGATCCTGGCTTTGACAGCGGGGCACACACTTCACTCCCAGGCCTCCTGGGAGGCCTCCACCCTCCCTCTACTGTTTTCATCCTTCTCTCTGAAAACCTTGCAGATTTGGAATACTTCCTCCCCACGTCTTCAACCAGGGGACTGCCAGGGGATTTCAGTGTTTATTGCTTTTTTTTTTTCCTCTGAGCTTGGAACAGCTCTGACCAGCTACTATTTGGAAAACATAGAAGTATTTTTTTTTTTTTTTTTGCTTATTATCAAAAGGAGATTGTAGTTTTCTTGCAACTAAATGAGAACTTGATATTTTCTTGCCCCAAGGGTATGTGTGTGTGTGCGCGTGCGTGTGCATGCATGCAGGAATGGTGTTCAGCCTTCTTTTCTTCCATCTGTGTCTCCTGGTAGCCGAAGTTGATGTTCTGAACCACCCACCGCAAGGAGGGCAGGCTGCCTTTCCCCAAAGGCAGGGGTTTAGCAATCAGCCTTCTTGCCTACCTGCCTCCGTGGCCTTTGCCCAGAGGGTTCCCTTGTTGTCAGTCTGTCTGGTGTTGGTGCACAGCAATTTGTTTGTCTGGAACGCAGAACTCCCTGCACTTGATAATCACTACAGTCTTTCTGCCTTTTCTTTTAAACAGCTTTTTGAAAGCCCCCAGAGACCCTTAAAAAAAAAAAGAATGCAAATAGAAATTACACTGGAAGCTGAAATGAACATTGTTGTGAGTCATGAGATCCTGGCCACACTGGGACAAACTATTTTTTATTTTGGGTAATATTTTCTCTTTGGCATTTATTACACCTCTGTTAAACACAGCTCATGTGACACAGAGTTACTCATAGGCAATCAGAGAAAAAGCTTGAAAGTTGAGCCATTAGTAGGGCAGGGCAACTTATTGTTAATAGCAGCCATTAAAGCTGAAAGGAAAAATTACCCATCTGCCCCCGCCAGAGCCAGACCTGCCTGTCTGAGATCGAGATTAGGCCTCCTGGCTGGAAGGGGGGCTGGGCAAACATGAGGGAAGGAGAATGGAATGTAGAAACCAGAGATCTTTGTAAGGGAAGATAGAGGTGAATTCAAGTCTGGGCCCTACCCCAAATATAGGGGAAAAAAAAGAAAAAAAAAAACCCTGTCCCAAGAATTCAGGCAGCCCTTTTGTCTGATCATTCTTTCTTAGGAAAGTACCTGATAGCTTTTATCCAAAGATCTGCTGCAAAATCCATTTTAGCTACAGATAGGAAACTCCAGATTCCTGTAGCAGCAATACCTTGTAATTATACAATGCTTTCCACCACCGTACATAACTTACAACTTAGAACAGATTTACTATACCAGAATTCTTCACCATTAGACCTTGGGGTCCGGCAATGCAATTTTTAAAGTCTACGTTGGAAAGAACATGTGGTTTAAAACCCTTTCAGACATTTGAAATCCTAGCCAAAGAAGCAACACCATTTACCCATTCTGACGAGCCACTCTGAAACCGTGCTTGTTTGGTGGAGCCGTATAACACAGCAGCTAGGAAAATAAATTTGAGAGGGCTTTGCAAAGAGCATATTTATAAAACTCACAATAGGTATGGAAAGGAAAGGCAGTGGCCCATTTTACGGATAGTGCTAACTCATTCCAGCTCAGAGAATGACCTATTGTTACCAGGATCCACTTATCCATTTGGAAAACTCTAACAGAAACTGGACCTGTGGCTTGGAGTGTAGTCCCTGACCAGTACTGACCATTCCCTTAACAGTGCCCACCCTACACGCTTAAAAGGCATAGTATTGAGGAAATGTTGCAGCCCTGCGTGCTTTTTTAGGTAGAGCTATCAGAATGAGGTTTGAAAGGCCAGTTGAATGGCCCCAGGGATGACCTCCAGGGCTGGCTGGGAGTCTTAGCAGAGCTGGCAGTACTTAGCATTTAGCCAAACCCAGAGTGCATGCCTGGCTCGTAAGTGGTCAGGCCTGTCCGAGGTGGAAGGTGGCTGCTGACTCAGACCCAGGAAGGTGTCTCCTACTCAGAGTATCTGATTTCTCAGATATGACCACATCTAGTTCTGGGCTCCAGCCCTAACCTGTTCCTTGGCCATCAAAACTATTGCAAAGTCACATTGGCTTAACTCATCACCAAAGTAATTGCTGGTAGACCTTGGTTCCTTCTTGGGGCTTTGCCACATTAAGAGCAGTTGTCCTCAGCCTCTCTGTATTGGCAGCACAATTTTGAATACTGAAATTATTAAAGGATAAAATTATTAAAATTTTAGTACTAAAATTATTAAATACTAAAATCTCAAAGGACCTTCAGTACCATGTCACTCATTGAGCAGAACTCTTTTCTTCCCTGATCCAGCTGTTGAATATGGTCAACACACACTTAGTCCTTCTTGATACTATGTTGTCTGTTGCCTAATACTCTGGGCACATTGTAACCCAATGGACCTAACTGGATGACACAAAAGACATGCTCTTACAGACACTGCTGACACACTTTGCATCTTCATGTATACTAGCGTTCAGACTATAGTCTATTAAATTGTTTTAAAAATTAATTATATATATTTATCAATTGTTTAAGAGTCTGAAAGTTTTGGCCTCAAAATTTCCTGCAAAGACCATGGCATTAACGATCATGGCTGTACAGTTCCCATGCTGTGATTAAGTATAGAGGGTGGTTTTTTTTGTTTTTGTTTTTTTTCTTTTTTCTTTTTGAGACAGAGTCTCACTTTGTTGCCCAGGCTAGAGTGAGTGCCATGGCGTCAGCCTAGCTCACAGCAACCTCAAACTCCTGGGCTCGAGCAATCCTACTGCCTCAGCCTCCCAAGTAGCTGGGACTACAGGCATGTGCCACCATGCTCGGCTAATTTTTTCTATATATATTAGTTGGCCAATTAATTTATTTCTATTTTTAGTAGAGATGGGGGGGTCTTGCTCTTGCTCAGGCTGGTTTTGAACTCCTGACCTCGAGCAATCCGCCTGCCTTGGCCTCCCAGAGTGCTAGGATTACAGGCGTGAGCCACTGCGCCCGGCCTATTGAGGGTGTTTTGAGGTGTAAGTGCCTAAAGGGATAAGACAGTGAGGAAGGAGGTGGTACTGGTAGGGCAGGTGGCCCATGGCACGTCATTTCAGAACCTTTAACTATATTATAATCTTTGTAGGCCGTGGCCCTCCTCACCCCTGGGCCACCTCTGGAGGCCTTCATGGTGTCACCCGGAGTCACCTGCTCTTTCCAAGTGCACTGGAAAGAATAAGGTTTTGGAAAGGCATTGAAAATCCAGGATTGGAAAGAAGTATTTGAGTAGAGAGTTAACTGAAGAGAAGGCAGCATGTCTGCAGTGTTAATGCAACTGATCTGCCTCAGGAGATCCAGAACTTAGAAAAGTCAGGAAGTTATTTTTCTCCTACTCCCCAAGTTAGGGCAGGCGGTTTCCCCAGTGTTATATCCACTTGGGATTCTTTGCTCTCTAAGAAATATAAATAGGAGAAAAGGAGAGGTGGCAAGATAGATGAGGAATTTCAAAGGGGGCTAAGATTACTTCTTTAGAAGAGAAGATTAGTGAGTTGTTGAATTGTTTTACATAAAGAGTTGCTGTGATGAGAATGTGAAGAAGAGTTCTTCACAAATAAATGAACAAGAAAAACATAAAGTACAAGGTACAGATTCTTTTAGGAAGCTTCAAGGAATTCGTGGTGTCCCCCATCCGTGGAATGTAGTAAGTAAAGAAAGACCTTTTCGCAAGCGTATCGTTAAATACTGGACTCTCAAGTGAGACGAGACGTCTCTGTCTGGGAGATATAAAATGTAACCCCCATCTGGTTTGGGTTGGTTTTGGCATCTTCAAGGTGAGGATGGAATTCTTAAAATTATTTACCTATTTCTGAGTCCTGGTACAAATTCCTTTTCGAAGTCCATGTCCACCGAGCCCCCTGGGCCCCACTGAGCTGCAGGTCACCAGGCCGTGCCCATCACTGTGGGCTCTGTGTCACAGACAACCCTGTAGCTGCTTCTGTGGCCAAGCAGGTTAGGAGTTAGTCCTTCATTACCATTTAGGTGACGTTGTTTTTTTTAATGGGGGAGAAAAATCTGTTCAAATGCAGTAACTTCAAGACTTTCGCGAGACTGGAAGCAGTAGAGGATGTGGTCATCAGCTGTAATCTAATTTTTCCCCCCCGTAATACTTGCTTTTCCCCATTTCACAATTGCTTTCTCCCGGTGTAATTGCCATCGCGAGCATTTCCTGTCCGTCCCCTGTAGGTACACCGCATTGCGCCAGCAACCGGGGGCCCAGCAGGAATATACAGTATCCTTTGCCAGTGTCGATCAGGGCTTGATTACACTTCACGGCTGTAATTCAAGCCTGCTAATCCTCCTCTGTGTTAGGAAAAGAGGCCTGTTCTGTTAGATAAGCTGATTACTGTCTGGTGTGCGCTTCATGCCTAGCAAGAGTTGTTTATGTGTGGAATTGCGGCTGGCTGGGGTTGCACTGGGGAAGCCGGCCTAGGGCTCAGGGCGGTCGGGCCTCACCTCGGATCCGGGAGGGGTCACAAGTGGAGTGTGGGTTGCAGCTGCTTTTCTATCCACCTCCCTGCTAGCGACTAAATATCTGCTTTCCTTCTCTGTTAACAACGGAAGGGGTCAGATAAGATTCTTGAGAGTCTGAGACTTCTGCCCCCGGGACCTGCTGTGGGAGATCACAGCGTGAAAGATGATTTGTGTGGGGCGATTCTGGCGGTCTGTCGTCTTGAGGGCTGGGTCAGGGAGGACCACGGTGGGACAAGTTGAGTGTGTGGCGAAATCAACAGCCACAGACTCGCGAGTGCCCAACCGCAGGGAGAGGATTCCCCCGGAGCCCGCGTGAATGCCTCCTTGCACTCGGAGTGTTTTCTGCAAAGCCGCAGAAAAGCCTCGAAACCACCTTCGCCTCTCCCGACCGGCCCGTCTCTGATCTGGTGTGCGGCGCGTGGCTTCGGGTGCCGGCTGCAAAGCCCTTGCTCTTCGTGGAGGAGGAAGTGCATTCTGTTACGACTGTCTGCGAAGTGAGGTTGGCATGATTTACGCTGCCTCTACTCTCGGGATTGCCACCCCTTGCGTGGGCTGGCTTGTCCCCAGATGCAGAGCGGAGGTCCTGCATAATGCTGGCTCTCAGGTGTTTAAGACCTACACACGGTCGCTGGGTTGAATGGTGTGAGGATGGGGTGCGTGCTGAAACCATCACAGGTAAACACGAACACCTGGCCTTTGTGCCTTTGTCAACTGCTGCACGCGTGTATGTTGAGATCCCTTTGTATGTTTGACTATGAGGTCAGCCTCTACTGGCGTAAGGAAGTAAGAATGAATGTCAACAGGCTTAGTTGTGACGATTTCACAACCACAGGCCTTTTGTCGAGTAAACTTCCTCCACACCACTGTATTCTAATAATCTGTGCATTTGTCTGCTTTCCCCCACGAAGCCAGCAGTTCCTTTAGCGCAGGCATTTTGTCTTTTATTTCTGTGTCCCTGGTACCTGCCCGGCACATAGTGACCAGTCAAGCAATGGGTTTATGATTTAATGAATGGGTGAACTAATTACTGGATTTCAGTAAAGAGGGGAACTATCCAAGATTGAGTAATTGTTAGGCGTTTATCACAGCTCACCGCAGGTGGGTTCCTTCTCACGTACCTTCCTGGCCTTTCTTTCTAGGAGTCAGAGAATCCAAGTTCCCAGGGACAGGGATGTGTTCCTTAGTCGTAAAGGGCATGGCCAGCTAAAGGCAGAACAGAGACACTGTTCTGCATTAGGGAGTGCACTATGGCCTGAGATTTAGAAGGAAAGGCCACTGTGCTATGTCCCACGCTCTGGGACATCTGGTCCACATAATACCTCTTGAATTACAAATGTCTTGATTGGTATTTTATTTCCCTCTTTTCTTCTTCATTTCCCCCCATTTTTTTTCCTTGGTCCTTTTCTATTTCCCCCTAAACTATCCTCTTCCCTTTACCTTCTCTAGGGAAGTACTTGTCTCTTAAAGATCAACGTATTCTCCAAATGGATGAATTGTACCCCAAGAGGGATTTCTTTTCCTTGTGAACTTCATTTATAGTCCTTGAAAAAAAATCCAAAGGAGCCACAGAGATTGCTGTACATTCAAACAGAGCTATGAAAAGTGACTACAAAGTTGTAAGCCTAATTTGAGCAATGAAAGATTTCTTTGATGTGCAGTGATTAACTCTCCCTTCTTTAATTTTAAGAGGCTAATGAATCTATGAGCTTAATATATCCCTCGTAGGGGCCAGGAGCCCTTGGCCCCCTGAAGGTTTGCTGAAAATCGCCGACGAGATGCAGACTAATTGGAGAAAAGGCATACAAATATGTATTTAACATGTGTACAGGGGAGCCTTCAGAATGAAGACCCAAAGATACAAGGGAAATTGTCCCTTTTTATGCTTAAGTTCAACAAAGTATGGACAGCCATGTAGAATATAATTGGACAAAAAGGCTATGATCTAATGCTAGACTAAAGGAGGAAGCCCAGCAAGGCCTGTCTGTCTAGATTGTTCTTGGCCTCTCTGAGCATGCATTCCTTCCTTCTGAATGTGGGGCAGGCCCCCTCTCTGGATTGGGGGGCAAGGTTTATGACCTACAATCAAACAAGGTAGGTCGGATAATCTCTTTATGGCCAGTTTTTACACAGAATAATGTTAGGTTTTATGGATGGCTTTTGAGAAAAGGGGGTTCTGATTTTTACGACCTGCCTTGAGGAAGAGGGATTCTAGTTTCTGGAGCTAGCCTCAGGGGAGAGTGGGACTGAGAGACAGGAGGGCAGGGGAAGGTCAGAGAAAAACTTTCGCTTCCGAAGCCTTCATTTTGGGCTGCTGTTTTCTGAGCTCCAGCGTCAGCATTGTGTGTATCACTCGAGCATCGAAATATGGGCTGAAATTTAAGACTGAATCTCTACACCGGATCTCACTGTTTACGCCCGTGTGTCCTGTGTGTGTGAGAGAGGGAGGGAGAGAGAAAGTGTGTCTGTGCTGCCATTCAGAAGATGGAGGTACGAATAGTGAGGACTCTCCCTCCCCACCCCCCGTGTGTGAACTGAGTAAATGCCTGTCTATCAAAAGAATAATTGTGTTGGAAAACCACATCTTGAAATTCCCCTTAGCATCTTTGAAATCATCTCAGGAGTTTATAGGGTCAAGAGATGAATCACAACGTTGCATTCCAGAGACTCTGACCAGGGAGCTAAAGTCTGAGCGTTTTCTTACAGGACATCAGCACCCACTAGGGCATTTCAAAAGTCTGGGGTCCTACCTGCTATGCAGGATTGCAGTCGTAGCAACGAGGGAGGGAGGAATTAAGAAAATCCCTACTTTTTTATTCTGTGCATCATTCTTAACATCCTTGTCACTTAAAGCCTGGGCAACTGATCTCGAACATATTGCTGCCATCCCCAGTCATACGACCAGTGGCGTTATTTGACTGTTTGCCTGAAGTAGAAATCTCCAGATCTATACCAGTGTTGGTACCCTGGGATTCCCTCTAAATGAGGAAAGAAAACTGCATCAACATAATCACATTGGTTTATAGAATCTGAAAATTAGCTAGTTTACTTGAGGCTGAGATAATTCCATAATCTATTTTTTCTAGTAACAATAAATATATGTATACATTCAACAATCTCGATGCAAGAAGCTAGACACTTCTTTCATTAGAGGACTTCAAAATGCCTTTCTTCTCACTCTTCCTATGAGCCCACTTGCCATTTTGGTAGAATGTGAAGGCAGAGAGGTGGCCCCGCAGTTCTGGTTTGCGAATTGGAAGCCTGCAATTGGATGACATTGAACCTTGTGACCAAGGTCTTGTACCAGCCCCCAGTGCTGTCCATTACCAACCCAAGCGACAGCAGAGTAACTTTCATTTTACTTCCATGTTTCCCCGTTATGAAAAGCAAAGTCTAATTCAGCATTTAAAAATGTGTTTGCACAACTGTAATTTTTGGTAGTGTGGCATGTGAACAGTTCTGTGACTGTTTGGTGTCCCTTAAGACAGAATAGGCTAGAGGGCCTTGAAACGGGGACAACAACCACATGTGTTGTTAGTAGTTTTTCTTGGTTTAGGCTCATTCAGGAAAGTAGAGAAATGAAATTCTGCAAAAGGCAGCGTGAAAGTCCACGCTGGCCTCCACCCTGTGAAAACTTGCCAGCTACTGCTCTGGTGAGTTTCAGCCCTTGTTTCTTCAGGGCACTGAGCTTCACTCACCAGCAACCTTGCTACGGCTGGAGGCAGCTATGACGTGGGGGGGCGGGGGTCACCTGAACTAAGCCACCTGCAGAACCAGCTGGGTGCCCATGTACCGCTTAGACTCCCCTGGACCTCAGTTGCCTCATCCGAATAAAGGGGTTAATAATATCCCATAACAGTCAGGTGAGAACACAGGCAAAAGAGCGAATTTTTGACAAATTGGTTTGTAAAGTTTAATTCCCATGAAAGAAAATATGGTGGCGTACGCAGTTCTCCCACACCACATTGCCCACACATCCATTCAGCGATGTCACATTTATCAGCTCTTTCCCCCATGGTTCTGCAAACTTGTCTTATTTCTGGTCAAGTCTCCCCAGCGGAAATATAGGTCCTGGCAGAGAGTAGGCACTCAGTCTATTATGTTGAAGGGACAGCTGACCAGGAGACCAGCGTGGGGCCTTGCAGGAGTAGCAATGTTGGTGAAATTGTGCAGGCCAGTCACACTTTGTGCAGGCTGAGAGATTTTTATTTTAACTGAGCTGTAAGGCTGTCACTAAACATAAGTGGACATGACCAGTCTGGCAGAGTTGAACACAGTGCTGCTGGAGAGCAGGCAGCACTGGAAGAGAAAAGCGAATCTGGCTTCTTAGATGACCATATGTCTGTTGCCCCAGAGAGCGTGAGCCCCTGCACGGGCCTCTTCTGACGTGGGGACAGTTGGAGTCTCCCTGTGTTCTGCAGGGGACTCGCTAGGTGCTTAGTATGCCGGGCCTCAGTGTCGTCATCGAAATAGGTACAGCTTGCTAGGGGCTGTCCCAGGAGTCCAGAGTGGGGCTCAGTGAAGTCCCATCAGCAAGGTGCCCGCCGAGAAGGGCCATGCTAACTAATGTCTGGCTGGTGGGACAGTTTGGGGAACTTCCGGAGCAGATATTTTGTGGGTGGGAGAGATGCTGGTTCACTCAGCGAACGAGAAAACAAGATGCTTCTTCAGAGGATTGCAGTAAGAACCACAGTAAATAAGGCCCGGCCTCGGGGAAGCAAATCTTTGAAGGAAAATTAAGATAGTTTCTCATCTATCTCTCTGTCACCCGTTGATGCATTTAACCAGCTCCTTGTGGTGCTGAATGCTTTTTGATGATGATGGTCACGATGACCGCTGTAACCTCCCCACAGGGGTTGGTTCCTCCGATGTGGGAGCACTTGGTGGGGGCTCCATCTCCAGTGCTCAGGAAGAAGAAATGGGCCGCAGACTCCCTTCTCATCCCGAGTTCCCGATCTTACCAGTATGCGGAAAGCAAGTGGAGGCAACATCCACAGAAAGCCCGTCTGAAAATCAGAGCCTAATCGCTCCCATCTGCTCCAGTGCTGCGTCCTCTCACTGCCTGCCAGGATGTTTGCCACAGATGCTAAGTAGCACATTATTTTCGATAAGTTGCAATCATTTGCTTGAAATCTACTTCTCCTTTAAAATGTCCCCCTGGAAACTCGAATCGGCATCTGAGAAGCCTCGCTCGGGATGGAATTTGAATGTTCGAGTTCAAGTTCAAGAAAAGTTAAACCCTTTGCCCCCCCCGGGTATCTGTGTGTTCTAGATTTCAGTTACTTAGACTCTGTTGGGAGGGGCAGAAAAGGTGCCATGGAGGACCGGCCATCCAGGAGATCGGGGCCACCACCCTTGATGTCTCATTCCCCTAGGGGAAGGCACAAGTGCTGAGATGAGGGAGGCAGGAAATGATGGCTCCATGGACTCCTCCCCAAAGCAGAAATGTCACACATCCCTTAAGACATCAAGTCAGTTGCTTTCTTGGTCCCCATGAGATGTTTACCTTTTATCCGGAGGCCAGACTGGGAGATTACTGGCATGTTTTGCAATCGGAGCTCATCCTCTCAATCGCCCTTCCCCCATCCTGCCACCCCAACCAAGATTTCTTCTGTAGCCTCTCGTCTGGGAGGGGAGTCTAGACACGGTTAACGTCCTGTCCTGCCAGATGTCCTGCCATCTGATCTTCCCAGTCAGTCAGGGGCTTGGTGTTTTCGAGGCTACTTGCAAAGCTTTGAGAAGCAGCATGAGTCTTCCCCCCCACCCCCCACCACTTCTCACGCTGCCCGTTGGCCCATGTGTTCTGGGCTCCCGTGTCTGTGGGTGGCACGGGGGCGGGGGGCTCATTAGCAGCACGGTGTGTGCTTGGGGTGGTGTTTGTGACCAGTGGTGATGGATGGTCCACATACTCTCCCCGAGGGACCCCGGCTGACCTTGTATGTGTTTGTGAGATGACTGTCTGGGGTCACAGGTGTTGTTTGTGGTCATGGAAAAAGGAAAGCTAATTGGCCTGTGCTTTGAAATGGACCTGGGGTGCCCGTAAATAGTCCCTGTGTCCTCCAGCTGGGGAATTCCACTGCTACCAGGGTGAAAGGAGGTGATTTCTTCTCTGCGTAGGGCGCCCTGGGATCTCTCTTCCGGGGCTCTGTACCTGACAAATGGAGCAGGCTGGTGAGGGTAAAAACCTTACTTTGCTGTAGCGAAAGGAAACATCCCAATACAAGCTATATCTAGGAGGGCAGGCGACAGTTACATAAAGTAACTTGTTAGAACTTAGTCTCACGTTGCTCTGCCTTTTATATTTACCTCCAGGTTTACAGTTTAGTCTAGCTTAGCTTTCCCTGGTCAAGCGAGAATCTTCTGTTCCCTCCTTTGTCACAGAGATGGCTGAACGCTTCTGGCTGGTTTCCACATCCAGCCACCCATCACCTCCCACCCCGGTATGCTTGCTCTAGCCCACTCCTCAAGGCCACCCTTGAGTTTTTCTGTGACTTACCTCATTTTAAGTTATTAAGTCTGCCTCTTTCTAATTTCCTCTGTAACACTCTTACCTATTTATACCAAACATGAAATCACTCTGACTTGTAGCTTGCTTTCTTATTTTCTTTTCCAACAGTTTGGATTAGCTTGGATTATTTAAGCTGCCAAAAACAAACAAACAGAACCCTCTGAGAACCCCCAAATAACATGCCTTAAACAAAATACAAATTTATTCCTTCCCTTCCTTTCTTAGAGCCGTAAAGTGACCATCTAGGCTGCTCTCCAGGGTGTGAGAACTTATATCCAGTTTCTCTCCCTAGTATGGCTTCTCATCTTCAGGCCAGCTCACGGTCCAAGGTGGCTGCTGGAGCACCAGCCATTATATTCACATTCCATCCAACAGAAAGAAAAAATAAAGGGTCAAGAATGGCATTCCCTATTTTAAAAGACATTCCTGACTGGAGTTTTGTCTCATGATATGTGAGGTAAGACCACATTTAGCTGCAAGGGAAGCTGGAATGTGTCTTTCCTCCTAGTGGCTGTGAATTCAGCTAAAAATTAGGGTCCTGTTACTGATATGTTGGAAGAAACCAGCAGGTGAACTTTTCCTTCATCTTTGTGCCAACATACTCTGCTAGGCCCTTCCCAAAGTGTTCCCTTTCCTAGGTCCCAGGTAGGAGAGAGGCACATGCTGTATCATATCTCATATCTCCGCAGAAATATTAGTATACTTAACATACACATTCACATTAAATGAGCTTATTAATATCAGTGATTGTTGTAGTGGTAATTGTAGTCAAGGGATTCCATGATTCCTTTCGTCCTGCCTTAGTCAAGCAGAACATACTTGTCCTTTTTCTCTCCCACACTTCAATTTGCCATCTTCTTATAGAGTCCACTGGAGAGAGAAGTAGAAGAACTGCCAAAGAGGCAAAAGGGATGGAGTAATTTAGAGTATTGTACTTCATTCACTGACTCCAGAACCCCACCTGACCCTGGTTGGAATTTGCTCTTTGGCATCAGTGACATCATTCCTCTGTCGGTCCTTGGTCTGCACACCTCTGTCTGTACCTGTCACCTGGCAGAGGTTTGCATTTTCACCTCACTGGAAAGGAAGCCTAGTCCAGCAGGGTGAAGGTGTTCTATCAGTAGCAGTATTAGTCTCCTGCGATTTGTGGAATTTGAAGTACTCGTGGGTTGAATTAAGACTAAATTATTGGTTGAATTATATAACGACCCCTCAAGGCCAAGGGCTCATTGTGTTAGGGACCCTGCCTTTGAATTATTCAGCAGTTTCCAAAAATTGGGAAAGATTCCTGCTGTGGGTAGAAAATGCTCTTTATTTCAAACTTAGTTCTGATGAAATTGTTTGGAAATTCAGAGAAAAACTAGTTCTGTTACTATTCAGTTTGTAAATATGGTTGGAAAAATCCCACTTTTGTCAACAGGAGCGGAAGGGAAGATCACTCGTAGTCCTAAGACAGGGGTGGTGATGTCAACAAGGGAAGACAACACGTGTTGTACAAACACAGCAGCAGCAACGTGTGGTACAAACACAGCAGCAGCAAATTATCCTCCTATTTTGAGCCTGGGATTTCTCTGGGTCCCAGCAGAGTGTGAGTACTGAATTCCAGCCCAAGTCAGAACTTAAATACTCTTCCTTCAAACGTTGAGTACCAATAGAGTCTTTACCCTCTTCTGGTTATAATTTATTTATTTTTTAATGGAAATTTGACAGCAGCCATTAAAGATGGCTTGCAGGCTCTCTTGTCTGACACCAGGTGAGATTGCTTTGGAGCTAAGTGGTTCCCAGAAGGGTCTTTCAGCCTTCCAGAAAGACCAAGGCTGCCAGTGTAAGCTCTGCCAGCCCAGGAGGATGGCGCTCCTTTCTGGTTCCGGGAGATGAGGGCCGAGGGCTCTTCGTGAAGAGGAGACGCATCAGGCTTCAGAAGCGGCGAGATCCTTAACGTGCTTGGGAGAAGAATAACAGGAAAGGGACATAGAGAGGAGGGAGAAAGGAGAGAGAGGGGAAGACATTTTGCAATTTATTCTATTGGCCAGGGATCGACTGATTTCTTGGCCTGTGATGGTATCAGTATGAGCTTGCCTGGGAGCACGGGATGGTGAGGTAGGGCATGCGTGTGCATACGTGTACATGCGTGTGCATATGTGTACATGCCTGTGCGTGTGGGTGCAGTCCCTGGCTTATCCTGGTTCCTTCTGTGTTGCTGATTCCTCACATACAGAAACCAAGCCCTTAACTCTGAATCTTCCCTGCTTTTTTTATTCTTCCCAAAGGGACCTTTATCAATGTGATTGATTCAGATTTAACCAACAATCGAAAAGCTACCAGTTGCCAAGCACTGGACAAGTGCTTTTGTAAAAATAACCTTATTTAATCCTTAATAAGAACTGTGGCGTAGTTGATACGATCATCCACTACTTGGCGATAAAGAAACCGAACTTAAGGGAGGAGAAATCACACAGTGGGAGCCTTCTTCCTGGCCTTGTGCCGAGATAGCCAAGGCCTATCTTGGCGTGCTTTCTTTGCGCCCTGCTATGGAGCTAGCAGAAGGGAGCCCTGCCCCTGCTTACACTTTTCTGGGTATTAGACTATGGTCGGAGAGGGAATTTGTCATGTATTCGCTCTTGCCAAGAACCAGCCACGTGCTCGGTGCCTCGTTGAGACTCCGAGCTGCCAAACATTTTCACCTGAAGGCGGGAGAGGATTGAGAAACGTCTTTTGCTTTCTCTGTGCTACCTCCTGTAGGAAATGCCACTGTAGGAAGAAGCTTTCCTGTGCAGGGAATGCACAGCAAGTTGCCAGCCAGGGGCTCCCCATTTTCCTTGCTTTTTATGTCTAACGGAGAAGGAAACTGCTCCTTGCATCCTGAGTTAACACGTGCAGTCCAGGTCTGACACACCCTCCGCTGGCCCTGTCCGGTGGCCTTTCTCCTTCCCTCCTACCTGGGGGCTGTCGGTCTGAGGCCAAAGCCAGTGTGAAGTCGCGCCCTCCTCCCAGCCTCGGCGGCTCCTCTGGAGGCAGAGGGGTTTCCCGAGCAGCCGTCCAAGCTGGAGCTATTAAGGCCCGAAGCCCCTCGCCCAGGCAGCCGGCACCCTTCCAGAAAGGCAGGAGCCTGTTGCCCGGCACATTAGCTTCTCCCTGCCAGCTGGCCCGGGGAGGCTCCGTGTGCCAAGCCGGGAACGTGTGAATGGGATCCATGCCTGTGCGTCCCCTGAGAAGCAGGAAATACATGTGACCAGAACCGCCAAAACCTAGCCCAGAGGAAAAAAGAAAAAAAAAAAAAAACGACAAGAAAAACTTGGTATGTTTCTCTTAACGAAAACCCCCAAACATAAACAAACAAACAAAAACCTCAGACTGTCTCAAGAGCGTCGTATAGTTTTGTTTTCATCCCCTGCCCTAAAATGTCACACACAGAGCTCTGCACACGGTGGCTGTTGGCTACACGTGAGGAAACAAACGAGTGGGGCTCCGAGCTCCTCGCGGGACCACGTTTATTTGGAAAGTCGGCGCAGTGCCTGGCACCGCGGCACATGCTTGATAAATATCTGTGGGATCAAATGCTCGAGGACATCAAAGTCTCGCTGCTGTTGCACTAAAGCCCGCAAGTTCCTGGGCTTGGTTATAGCGTGGCCTACCCGCTTAACAAAGCAAGAAAAACAGTTGAAGGGGCTGAAAGGCATCTTGTCTTCAAAGCAAATCGCCCAGAGGTGCTTTAAGAGACCTTTCTTGAACCTAGGCTAAGTCCCACCTCGGTGTCTCTCAGATTCTAAAGGGCCGAGGGACAGCACTGAGGGTCTGAGGGTGGTTTTATGAACCAGGACTTCTCACCTAAAGAAGCTGCTCCAGTCCAGCTGCAGCATTAAACGCCTCCATGCGTGGCTGGGAGGTCCCAGCTCAGGTGCTGACTGGTGTCCCCATGCTACTCCGTAGTGCTGGCTGGCAGCCATCTGTAACGCTGAATGGTAAAATTTAGGAAGTCCAGTTGTCAATCATTTCCCTTTTGTTTGATGGAAAACTCTAAAAATCACCCCCACAAAGAGCTTTTACATGAAACCCAGGGGATTGAGGATTAGGAGAGAAGAACAGGAGCGCACACTACCCTAAACTTGAGGATGCTCTTGAGGAAAATTCTAGTTTTCCCACCTTTGCTTTAGGAGAATCAAATGGTATCACAGGTATTTCTCAACTTGAGAAGTCTCTGGTTTCTGGGTTTCATTGTGCTTGCAGGAGATGAAAGAAACTGTAGGAAGGAGAAGAAGTTGTGTACCAGTTGGAGTTTTTCAGTCGCCAGCCGCCTGCTCTGGCAGCTCTGTGTGTCCACAGGCCTCCAAGCAGTGGGAGTACTGGTCAGAAAGGACGAGAAGAATACAGACCATTCAGCCTCTTGCAGCAGAGCCCACATCTGATTCATCTTGGACGTCTCAGTGCCCAGCTCATTCCTGGCACCTAGTCGTCACTTGGTCAGTCATTCGTTTGAGTGAACGGAGCACTCCTCAGGTGGCCCATGCGTGGCCCCTCCACTGCCAGGCCTCTGCCAGCCCTCACAGGGGCTCTTCCCCAGATGACCGTCCTGTGCGGGTCTTCCTGGGCAGTGTCGGCTGACTGGGGACGTACCGGGCTGGGTCCAGGAAGCTCTGGCTTCAGGCCAGTGTAGTTTTGCTTGTTTAGAATTGTCAGATTTGAAAAGGCAGATTTGACAGTTTTTTGAAGCGGCTGTGGAAGAGGTGGCAGTGAGAACAGCCTCTCCCCAACAGCATGCTGGCTCTGGTACAGCTAGTAACCGGAATGCAGGGAAGGAGAGGAGCACGGAGAGCAAGCTGACTGCCTGGCGGAGAGCAGGGAGCTGAGGCAGAGAGCTGTGGATGTCACCAGCCTGCATCCTCCTTCCCTCCGTCACTCTGTTACTTCACCCTTAAGACATACTGGAGCAGATGCTTAGCAACAGGCTCTTGAGGTCACACAGGGATAGACAGAGATAGGACAGGTCACCACTGTCTTTCAGGAGTTCACAGCTTGCTGGCAAAGATGATAGGTGTGCCCTGGGGTGTCCCGAGATGCCCTGTGGCCGTGGTGTAGACAGCATGCGCCCTGGTGGCACAGAGGCTAGAGAGCCCATTTTTACTTCTTCTCGTCAGGGCAGGGTTCCTGGAGAAGGATTTTGAGCTGAGACTTAAAATGGGATGTGATTGTACTAAGTGGGTTTCTATGGCAGCGTGGGAAGAGGGCATTCTGTCATCCAACAGGAGTGTCTCTTACCATAACGGTGCCATTCATAGAAAGAGGTAACTATTAGTAATAAAAAAAAAATTAAGAAATCAGGAGGAAGAACTTTCCTTCCCGACCTCATATCTGGTGGTTTTCTTCTTGCCCAGAGTATTGGATGCAACTAGAGCATCAAAAGATATACTGTGCGTGTGCATGTGTGTGTGTGTGTGCAAGTGTGTGCGTGTTTGCATATGCACACGCACACAGAATTGTCACCCGTTTAGCTACCTTTTGTGAAAGAGAGTTAGGATTCTAAGGCTGTGGAGGATAAAGTGCCAAAGAGTTAAAGACCTAAATTCTAGTCTTGGCTATGTCTCGTTTGCTTTGATTTTGGGAAAGCTACTTTGCCTTTATAGTCTTCGATTATCTGCTATGTAAAATTTGGGACGTGACTTCATGTCGTATAGGGTGATGCAATTCCGTGTGTTCAAGTACTTCAATGAACAAATAAAAGGTGTCACTCTGGTGCTCTCAGGAGTTGGCAGGCACTTTGCTCCGTTTGTGAAAATGCAAGGACAACACATCTCCTTCCCGTTACTCTCTCCAGAGCTCTGACGGACTGGGAGATGGCACAGCTGACTCGGGAATGAGGCTGGGAGGGCTTCATTCTCTTTCCTAACCCTGCTCCTGCTAGTGCATAGTGAAGACTTAGTTTGTGGGCAGTAGAGCCGCCTGCATGGAGGTTTGTGCCTTCAGATCAAACAAGGAGATGGTCCGGAGAGAGCCCGCCTTTCTGCACACACTCCTGGGAGGCTGCCTCTTGCCTTTCCCCAGACCACCTGTCTCTCTGCTCTCTCTCTGTCTCTCATTCTCTATTTCTGTCTCTATCTCTCTTTGCTCAGCTTTGGGCCCCTGGACTGCTGTCCACATCTGAAGACAACCCTCTCTATAGATCTGCCCTCCTCCCCTTTCCTTCAGCCTGCCCGGCTTGCAGAAGTTGAATCTGAGCAGAGGCATCCCCCCACCCACACCCCCCCCCACACACACACTACCCAGGACTGCCGAGCCAGTTTCTCCTGGCAGAACCAGTCCTTGGTGAAGAAAGAGTGCCCTCTAGTGGGCATTGGCCGGAGCTGCTCCAGACCGACGTCGCTCAGCCAAGGACAAAACAAGCCGCACACAGCCCTCCCGCCAAGGATGATCTTGAATATATGCCTTTGGGTTTGGGTTTGTTTTCCTCCTCGTGTGAAGAAAAATAAAGAAGGAGCAGCAGGCGACCAGTTGTGAGAGCGGCTCCGACTGTGTGCTGTGACAGTCCCCTTATCTTGGGAGTTTCACCAAAGAATTCACCCCAGGGCAAGCAATGGCAGCAAGGTGGATGTGACATCAGGTGCTTTTTAAAGGGCTTGTGACAATTTCTATATAAATCACTTACCTGTCTTGGCTGGTCCCTTCCATAAGGGGGTAGATTTGTGAGGAGGAAACTCCTTCTGTAAGAATTATTGCTAAATGGGTTACATATCTCCATGGGCAAACCCCTCTACAGATTGCAAATCCAGTGCCATCGATGACTTTTTTTTTTTTTTCTTTTTCTTTTTTTCTGGTAGTGGAAGCATGCAGGCCTGCCTGGCCATTAAAATCCTGTATGTGCTAGCACTAAGTGGGGACTTGGCCCTTTCAAAAAAGCTGTTTCAGAAAAAGCAGTTGGGCTGGGGAGGGAAGCGGTGAGGGGGAGGGCGCAGTCAGTGCGGGGCGCCCGTCAGGGACGCAGGAACCTGATCATATGTGATGGTTGCTGGATTAGGTAACAGCTCCGCTGGTTGAAATTGGATCTTGGAGGATGAGTGTTAACATCTCTGGTGTCCTGGCGAAAGGTTCATCTGAGTCTTGCATGGTGCCGCAGAGATAAAAAAAAAAAAAAAAGGAGCTTTTAAATAATCATTTTGTCTCCTACTCGCCCGAGTGCTGGTTTCAAGTAATAAATAGGTGGAATCGCTTCTGCTTAGACATATCACCCTTTTCATTTATTTAATGTTGGTGCTTTTTTTTCTTTCTTTCTTTCTTTTTTTTTTTCTTTTTTTTTTACTGACTAGCCGAACAGTTTCTGTACCAGTGAATCCCAACGCCCATTTTTATGGCAGTACATTCAGATTCCCCCTGTTCTGGGTAGAAATATGACCATGAAGTGTTGTTTATTGGTCCAGCCCTGCCCTCTCCAAGCATACGTACACAGCCCGAGTCCACCAGGCCTCGAATCTTCTACGTAAAGTAGATGAAGATTTTCTTTTAAGGTTTTCCCTCGTTTATGTTGTTCTTGTTTGTTTGTTTGTTTTTGCACATACTCTGACATTTTCTTTTCTATTTTTCCGTAATCTGTGTAGAGTTTAAAGGGTGTGATTTGGAGAGGACTGATGGGTTTTTTTTTGTTTGTTTTTCCACATCTTTTCATTCTTTTATTTTCTTCAGATCTCTGCTTTGGGACCTATTTATGCATGCTGAACTCCTGAGTGTAAACAAGGCAACATTGGCATTATGGTGCGTTGTATTTCTATCATGCCAGTTTCTAATTGGCTACACTAAGAAATCAATTCTGTTCAATCTTGGTGATTCCAAATTTCGGTTTAAGGAGTATTTGTTTATAGTATTCATAAAATGTTGTCAAATCTAAGCAAAATGCTAACACTTTTTTGTTGCTCCCCACCCCTTGAAAACTAAATGTATCCTTCAGACCTGAAAAAAAAGAGTCAATATATGTCAGTGCTTTAAACTCTGTGACCCTCGCAAAATGTCCATGATGGGTAGGGGCTTCTTGTGTGTCCTTTCAGTGTCCTTTGACAGGCTTAGCAATTTCCTTTCTTATTTTCTTTAAAAGCGGTGAGGTTTCAAGGCCAAACAAAATAATAATTAGGCAGGTGTGTAGAGTTTGCGTGGAATAGTTTGTGCCTCCTTTCGATTGTTCAGGGAAAAAGTGGAGCATAGGTATGAAACTGAGAAAGGCTGGAAGGAGAAAATATTCTCAGAGGGAAATATTAGGCATGTGGGAAATATTAGCAGTGATGTGCTCGTGATCACTAGGACCAGAGCTCTGGGCTGTGGCTGTCTATCTCTCTACCTCCTCCTTCGCTCAACTGAGTTTTGCCAGAGGGCTAGGCTAAGGAAGTGAAGGGGCAGGCTTAGGCACCTGCTGTTGGAGGCGGTGGGTATTTGATACCTCCTCAGGTAGGTAGTGCCCACACGCACCCTGGTGACACCTGACCATTAAGGTGATGGCGTTCCTTTTTGCATTGGTATTGTTGTTGAGGCGAGAAACTGTCATAAGATCTTTCAGCGTTGGGCCGCATGCCAGAGGGGTTGGCCAGGGCATAACCAGGAGGGCCCACTGGGAGACATCACCTCCTGGCTGAAGTGTTCCCAGCCTCAGCATCTCGGGCAATTTTCCTGTCGGCTCGGGGGGCTTCCGGCCTCTTTCGAAGGGAGTATACTAGGTATGAGACTCAGTACAGTGGATGAAAGAGTAGAATTTTGCATCAGTGCAATTTTTTAAATAATCAAGCTAAAGTGAAACAATTACACTTGTTTATTAATGGCTCAGGGATGGTTTTTTAAACCTGTCAATGGCCCATAAATATCTTCATTGATAAAGCAATTGAAATTTACCAAATAAAATTAAATTTACCCATGAACCCCACCAGCCCTGACCATAGAGGTGAGGAAGGAGGCCCTGCTGGGCCTGCCAGGTGCTTGGATGGGCAGATTCTTTTCCACACCTTTAGGGCCTGGTATTCAGGAAGTGGTTACAGCATTTGGTTACTTTCTTAAGGAAACCTTTGTGGGTGGTGATATGTTCTTCAGAAGACTGGAGATTTGTGTAAATAAATTCAAGAAACATATTAATGTGACTCAATGTGAATAATGTGACTCAATATAATTCAAAGATCAACCAGAGGGGCAATTTTCCATTCAGTCTCCTGAGCCTACAAAAGAAGGATTTCTTTGGGATGGGGGGGGGGGGGAAGAAGTCCACATAAAGAATCTCAATGATCCTCTGACCTTGTGCCATCGCCATGATAGCAATTTTATTTTCATGCAGCAGAATATTAAAAGTTCAGGCTAGAAAAAGGAAGACAGTGACCTGGTACTGAAGTGCTGTGGTCTGTGTCCAGGTGTCTAAGTCGGGCTTCCTTCTTTTCTCCCTCCTGGCTAACAGCCTTCCCTCTCTCGGCTCCCTCTCTCCCTTCCTCTCCTTCATCAAGAAGCACGAGTGTTTCCCCTGTACCTTTCATCATTGTCTTTGCTCCTCACTGCCACCACTGGTCCACATGGCTTGACGGTCCACTTGACTGTCTCATGTTTCATGAGAACCAAGCTATTCCTTTGGGCACAGGAATTGGGATTTCCTTCTAAGCAATTGCAAGGTTGGTTCTTGTCATGTCTGTTGGAAGCCAGGGGCGTGTGGGCACAGCCAGCAGTGATGCTGTATTACACATGACAGAATGTCCTGAGCATCTGGATGTCCTCTTGCATCGAGCTCATATCTGCCTTCCCTGTCGGGACTCACAGGGGGCTGCCTTGCTAGGGCTCAGGATACAACTGGAATGGGGCTCACCTGATACGCCCTGCCTGGAAGCAGCTCTGGACTCTGCTTTGGTGCTCATATATCTCCTGGGGACTTAGAGCCTGCCACCTCCATCCCCAAAATGTAAATGAACACTAGACCCCTTCTCTGCCTTTAATCACTTCCCTCCTTTTCCTACCTTATCCAAAAATCTTGTTCAATATTTTTAAACATTGAAAATACTTTTCACGTTCCCTCTTAACAAAGACTTGACTGCTGATGACTAAACCGGATGCAGATGAGTGATTTATTTTATGGCAGGTTGTGTGGAGGGGCAGTAAAAAAGACTGTCTAGCTCTTCTGCTGATTCACTAAATCACTCGATCTCTTTCAGTCCAAATCACCACCAATATTCATGGTGTTTTAATAAAAAGCAGCCATCTCACTGATGGAGACTCCATCCTCCCAGAGCACTGTCTTCTCTGAATCCCTGAGACACCTTGTTTAAAGGGCTTCACCCTTGTTTGCAACAGGGCAGAATCCTTATCACCTGGAACAGGTAGATCTCAAGTTTTGGAACTAGATGTCCGTACTCCAAAGCCAATTTGTCTTCCTACTATCAATATATTAGACTTATCTCTACTCTCTCCTAGTCCAGAGGTACAGTCTTAAGATTTCACTCCAAGTTTATTGAATTTACCTAGCTTAGATTATTCTGGAAATGAAAATTTTAGACTGATCAAACATTACAAAGAAAGTCAATGAGTGCAAACCCACACATTTACAGAAATCAAACAGTAGAAATAAAGAAGGAAATGCTTCTCTTTAAATTAAAATTGATAGTTTGGGGATAAAAGTAAAAATTGCATTGTTATAATTTTTATACTTTGAAATTTTTTTATTGTAGTTAAAACACATGTAACTATAAAATTTAACAGTTTTAACTATTTTTAAGTGAACAGTTCAGTGGCATTAAGAACATTGACATTTTTGTGCAACCAGCACCACCGTTTATCTCAAAAACACTCCCATCTTCCCAAAATGAAACTCTATACCCATTAAACAATAACTCCCATGCCTGCCTCCCCCAGCCCCTGGCACTCATCGTTCTACTTTCTGTCTCCATAAATTCGACTATTCTAGCTGCCTCACACAGGTGGAGTATGATTCTGGAACAAAGTGAGACTTCCTTCCGTTTTCCTACCCTCCCAGTTCATCTGTCTCTTTTTGCAGCCCTTACTCTTTTCCTCAAGTGCCCTGTTGCAAGTAATTTGGAGGCTCGTCTAGCAAATGATTACGATTGTTTTTGTCTTTGCTTTAAATTTTCTCTTGGGTTGCCATTAACACTCCCCTTTCCCTTTGTCTTTTCCCGTAGTTTTGAGTATTCGAGGAGCCCAGGAAGAGGAGCCCACAGACCCCCAGCTGATGCGACTGGACAACATGCTCTTAGCGGAAGGGGTGGCGGGGCCGGAGAAGGGCGGAGGATCGGCTGCAGCTGCAGCAGCGGCGGCGGCTTCTGGAGGGGCAGGCTCCGACAACTCAGTGGAGCATTCCGATTACAGAGCCAAACTCTCACAGATCAGACAAATCTACCACACGGAGCTGGAGAAATACGAGCAGGTAGCCACAAACGTGGGGGGCTCAGCACCTAGACCCCTTGGGAAGGGGTGGAGGAAACCTACAACTCCGGGTTTTGCAGAGACTGAGCAGTCAGCCTTTCCCAGACGTTGACATTCTTGCCATGGTGCCACAGAGCCTGGCCAAATTTGACCTCCAGAGTCCTGGTCTCAACTATTAAAAACCCTAGGCATTGGCTGGGCGCGGTGGCTCATGCCTGTAATCCTAGCACTCTGGGAGGCTGAGGCGGGCGGATTGCTCGAGGTCAGGAGTTCGAAACCAGCCTGAGCAAGAGTGAGACCCCGTCTCTACTATAAATAGAAAGAAATTAATTGGCCAACTAATACATATAGAAAAAATTAGCCAGGCATGGTGGCGCATGCCTGTAGTCCCAGCTACTTGGGAGGCTGAGGCAGGAGGATTGCTTGAGCCCAGGAGTTTGAGGTTGCTGTGAGCTAGGCTGATGCCATGGCACTCACTCTAGCCTGGGCAACAAAGTGAGACTCTGTCTCAAAACAAAACAAAACAAAAACCTAGGCATTATATGGAGATGAAGGCATTCAAAAATGTTTGAAGGTGTAAATGAGGATTTCAAAAGACAACAAGTCAATATAAGGAATGCCTAATGCCTGCAACTGTGGAACATTTTCCCATTATGTGCAGTACCAGGGCTGGTCAGGGTGCCAGAGGTCATTAGCAGAGTCACCACCTAACCTGCAGGGACATGGGAGGACTTTTCTGGTCTTTTTGTTCTTTATTTAAGATGATTACTCTTTGGATGCTCATGGTATCCTGCGAGAAAGGATATTAAAACTTGGCCCTAAAGTCCTTCATTGCAATTAGACTCAGTTCAATTGAGAGTCAAACAAGTCCTGCTTTTTATGTAATATATGATATACAGCAAGATATGCACCTTCCCCTGTAAGAAGACTAGAAGGTCTCAAGTACCAGACAAGCTTGGATTCCAATCCTGGCACTCAACTGACCATCTGTGGGGTCCAGTGTTCTGTGAACCCCAAAAGCTGATAGTATATGGCAAAAAGCTATGGATTTGGAGTCAAGGATATGAAGGACCAAAAAAGTCATATAAATGAAAGGATAAGATATACTTTTAATTATAAAGCAGCATATAAATGTAAGATGTTGTCATGATAACAGGGCTTCTCTTTGTTAGAGACCCCTCCTCCACCCCAGCCCACCCCCCAACATACATACATTTATATGTCAGTACGTTTCCTCTGGTCAGTCTGAGCAATAATGCTTTACCAGGAGTCCTTTAACATCAGCCTTTCTTCCTGTCATTTAGCTGACAAATAAGCATGTTGTCACCTCTTTGGATGGCATTATACTGAAGTTCTGTATTAACTTACTTTCATGGAATTATTAGGTTTTCTTTCCCTTTTTAAGAGTCAAAAAAAAAAAAAGAAGAGGGAGAAAAAGCAAAAGGTAGAAGACCCTCTCTGCAGTCCACTTGTAACTGTCTAGGGAGAAGCCAAATGCAAACTTAATAGAAAATTTAAATTTTAAAATAGAAATGGGCATTTAAAAATTTAAAGTGAAGAAAGTTTCATTATATTGCACTCGTTTCTACCTTTGAAATAGATTCCTACAAAATCCTCTCTTTTACGTGGCAAAAAAAATAAATTGCTGTGAAGCTCCAAGCCAAGCATTGTGAAATTCAACCATCAGACAAGGTGTGTGAGGGGGTAGAGGGGAGAGAAATAGAAGCAAGCTGTGGTAAGAACCCATGAGTCATGGTCCTTCACCTTCTTGGGAAAGATCAAATGTGCTTGCCGTCATATTGGCTCATGTAAACATTTCCCCAGATCCCAGGAGATGCTGAGCTCAGACAACTGACTGAACCATGACAGTTCCCCCCACTTGGAGCATCATGTTAGAATTTGGAGTCTCTGCCCTAACCTAATGGGCTAACTTTGGAATGCAGGTGGGATGTTTCCTATAAAGACCTGTCTCTGGCCTCTTGGGTTCTTCCTACTCACTGTTCTTCCTACTCATCGTCCTTCCACTGTTCTCACCTTCATCCAGTAAACCTGACCTCTCGCAGAGCAGCCTGCCCAGACCTGTCATCCAGGTCACTCATGCCAAGAAAGGCACAAGAAGAGCCCAGAGTGTGGCTCCCTCCGCTAAACCCATAAGTGGAATAGAGGTTAGGTTGAGAGGTGTTGAAAACTGGCTTTATTCTTAGTTCAGGTTGCCAGCAACATAGAAGAACTGACTGTTTTCTTGCTTTAAATCCCCTTGTCACTCTTCCATCCTCAACCCAAATGAGTAAAACCTCTGACATTTCAATAGCACATTACCACTTACAGAACACTTTGGCCGACATAGTTGTACTTGTTCTCAAGGCAGTTTTGTGGCTGAGTACCTGGGACAGGTACTGTCATCATCTCCACTTTGATACAGGTGAGGAAACGGAGATCGAAGAGGTTAAGATGTATTTCAGGTCACACATCCAGTGAGGGACAGAGTTTACTCTAGAATCTGAATTTTGACCCTTAGCCCAAGGGCTCTTACTGGAACTACGCCTGACTCTACTTAACGAGAAGAGAGTGTAGACGTCTGCAGATATTGAGGTAACCAGCTCATCCTCAGTTACTTCCCTGGACTAGATTGCTGGCACCTAAGAGACACTAGTGATAAAAATATTTGCTTCAGAAACTTCTCCTGGGTACCTATCTATTTATTCTAAATAATAAAGATGTTGAAAATTGGGAACCTAAGGAAAAGCTTTGTCAGTACAGAGCAAATTATGTAAATCTAGTAGTTGTAGCAGTCATCCATATTTATTATTTTTAAAAAGAACTGAAACATCATTTTCTTATTTATATGGGCATTTTCTGGTTAAGGAGTGAATACTGCTTAATATACTCTGCATGCTTAATAATGTATTAATATTAGTTGTGTTGTTAATTATAGTAAATAGCAGATTGTAAGGAAATTATGCTATTAACCTTCTAGCTAGTGTGTCTGGAGAGATATATCTTCTTCATTTTTCTGTAATAGTTCCTCATGGGTTTTTTTTTTTTAATAGAAAACCTCGGTCAAGCAAAAATGTCACTCTCTATTTTAGTAGTATCTATATGAAATTACCAAACTGATTAGTTAACAGTTGATTCTGTTGTTTTTGTTTTGTTTTGTCTTTGGTATGGTGGTGGCAGGTAGCCACACAATAATTAGCTATCATAGCTCCCTTCCCCCCACCAACCCCCCAAAAAAACTACCTGAATCAGCCATCATTGTTTCACCCTGTGCTTATTAAATAAAGAAGGTTTCTAGAGACTTTCATTAGAAAAAAGGGAAGAAAATTGTTTTATTCATTAAATGGGATTGGTAAAATACTTTTTCAGCAGATCATGTTGGTAGCTAAGATATTTAAGAGCTGGCATAGTCTAATAGATAAAACCATGATGTCAGAAACCTGAATTTTATTCCAAGTGTTATTAAAAAAAATGATCCTCTTGTAGCTTTGTGGGGTTCTTCAGCTTTTGTAAATAATGCTGTTGGGGCATTGATAGGACTACATCTCTAATGCTGAACTGGATTGGGTCCATTGAATTCACAGCTAGGAGAGCCTTAAGATCCCAGTTACTTTGGTGGGTGAACTAGGCAGCCAAAGCCTATCTCAACCTTGGATTTCAATCCAATCCATCTCCTCGAAGGAGTCAGGAAAGACGATGGTTTACATAGTGCAGGATGTACACTCAGACCGTAGGTGAGATTTTTCAAGAAGACTTCTCTTTAGTTCTCTGCTCCCAGAAACCCCCTTGCCCTGGAACCTGGGAAGTCTCCTTTTAGGAATCCCTCTGCCCCAGGCAGCAGCCTGAACTCCAGTAAGCGACTCTCCATGTGACAGTCCACAGCAGAGTCTCTTCTGTCGCAGAAACCTCAGCCTGTGAGGATTTTATTCCATCAATGGCTGTAACCCCACCATACTCAACAGCGCTGTGAGTGCCTGGCCTAACAGGAGCCGCCCGGAGTCTGCAGGTGCCGAGCTGGGAGGAAGTGAGGCTGCGGTGTGGGCAGCTCAGACACTGGGAACGTCCGGGTCATTATGTTCCGTGCATCTCACACGGACTTGGACTCTTCTCTGCTCTCTGGTGTGCGTTCTGGAACAGCTGCTCAGCAGCTGCTTTGCTCCACCTCAGCAGTGGGTGAAACGACGCCACTGTCTGTTTATTACAGAGCAGAAAGGGCCCCGGGATAAACTGCCCTGAATAAACATCAGATATTGTGAGTATTTTTATTCACTGTAATGAAGCACATTATTATTAGCCGAGCACTGTGGCTTCCCAGCTGAGAGCCGGTGCACTTGACAATACCTCCTCATAGCCAGCCCCTCCTCCCTTTGAGCCCAGACGACGGGGTGGGGAGACTGCATCCCAGCGGGACGCCGTGTTTCCCTAGAAAGATGGTCGGGGCGCTTGCTCTGTGCCTGTCCCTCCACTCTCCATCCTGTGGCCTCAGAATTTCAGCCAACTCACTGCCAGGGTTTGCTTCCCTCTCTTCCTTGTACAGTTCCCAGGGCGGGGTTCAATAGGGAATAAGCTTCTAATACAGATCTCGTGATCATGTTGCACTTTTCTGAGTGGAGAGCGAAATGCTATACGGACCTGTCTTCTGTGGGTTTGTCTTCAGCATATGCCTGCAGAGTGGAAAGGAGGTATTTATTACCGCCTGTAATTTCACCAAAAAGGAAAGCGAAGCCTGGAGAAGTTCACCCAATTTTCAACATACCCAGATAGGTTGGATTTGTAATATGGTCTGTATTTGGAAGAGATCATTATGACATTTGTAGGGCCAGACACAGGCATAGTGACTCATTTCATCCTTACCGAATCCTGCAAGGTGGGTATTGTGGTCCCCATTTTACAGATAAGGAAAATGAGGCACAGAGAGGTTAAGCAACTTTCAAAGGTCCCACAGCTAGAAGAGTCCCAGAGGCAGGACCTTCACCCAGGCAGGCTGTGCGGTCACTCAGCCCGCTTTGCTGGGTTCATGTGAACAATTTGCTCCACCCACAGGTCATAGCACAAGAGCGTGGGTCCTGTTAGCCTTGCTAAAGGGTTAGGAATGACTATGTCCACTCTCAGGTGAATAAAATGAGGCACTCAGTGGTGAAGGGATTTGTCCAAATACACATGGAAGCAGGATCACAAATGAGGCCTCCCACCACCTGTTTAGACACAGCCCAGTGGGTGCCTGCATCTGCCTAGGTACCTTTGGCCAACCAACCTCAAAAAGTTTCTTAGATAAATAATCAGTAGATGTGTACTGTTACTATTACTGTATTATTGACACATATGAGGGACTTTGTGCTATTAAAACAACAACGATACAATATTATCAATTTATGAGCATGTTTCTGCTGTTAAATTGGAGCCCTTTGAGGCCTTAGTTCTTCAACTCTCAAAGCATCATCTTGTCTTTTTCATTGCAAATCTAACACAGTTTTACAGCATTGCTGTGAGTCGTCCATTTGTAAATGGATGTTTTGTTGAATGCCCAGCTAAGGAAAACGGACTGTAGATGCTCAGTGGCTAAAACAGAGGGCAGGAGTTTTCAGATGAGCTAGTTTAGCCTCTGGGAAAGGACCAGAGGCCCTGGCCTGGTATATGAAGTATTCGGGCCTTGCCTCTGCCTCTTCTTGTTTGGTCTGTGCCTTTGGAAAAGCCCCTTCACCCCTCCGGGCCACTGTCTTCTCAACTATAAAATAGGGAGGTGGGAAAATGTGATCTCCTACTTTCCTTCCAGAGCTGATGGTATGTTGGGCTGAGAGTTTTTATTCCTGCAGGGATAGTTCCTGAATCCTCTAAATCAGCAGTCCCCAAGCTTTTAGGCAGCAGGGACCAGGTTCATGGAAGACAGTTTTTCCACGGACTGGGGGATGGTTTCACGATGATTGAAGTCCATGACATCTATTGTGCAGTCAAACCTCTCTGCTAATGATCATCTGTGTTTGCATATGCTCCCCAGAACTATCGCCACTGCTTCAGCTCTATTTCAGATCACCAGGCTTGTGTGATGATGATGCGAGTGATGGGGAGTGGCTGTAAATACAGATGAAGCTTTGCTCATTTGCCTGCTGCTCACCTCCTGCTGTGCGGCCTGGTTCTGAACAGACCCAGGACGGCACCAGTCTATGGCCTAGGGGTTGAGGGCTGCAGCTCTAAATCATGTTTTGAAGCTGTTTCTCTGAGGCCTCTGGAGACAGATTCCCTTCGTGTTATAGACATAGTGGATCTTTAGAAGGCCAGCACAGGAGGTGTTCTTACAGTAAAAGTAGAAATAGAAATAGATTGATGAGAAATCTCCCAGAAGAGTTGTCAAAGCTTTTAATTCCATGATCCCACTTAAATTCTTCCGGCTCTTTCTAATTTTTATCCCAAAATTGAATGTTTGGAAGCTCTCCTATGCCAGAGATAATGAAATAAGCAAGGCAGAAGGCTCATGCTATACTTGAACCTAAACTTTCTTTGGCTGCTTGGCTATTAGTTTGGGGGCAAAGGGTGGTGAAGTATGTTTTATGCTAGGATTCGTGTTCTTACCTTTCATTATAGTAAAGTCATGGAAAAAATGATTAAGAAAAAAATGATTAGGGATTTTTTTCCCCTTAAAAAAAAATCAGCGTCATGGCCAAAACTTAGAGCCACCGGGGCTGAGGGGGTTTTCCAGGTAGTCATTTATTCCACCCTCTGATATGACAAAACACCACACACTCTCCTAGTTTTCCTTATCTGCTCAAGTCTCTAGAAAAGCCCACCCAGCCTTCCGTCCCAGCCCCGATGCGTGCTGAGGGTTGGACCCTCCATAACCCCGCGTGTGTTGTCCTGCCATTCCAGGCATGCAACGAGTTCACCACTCACGTGATGAACCTGCTGCGAGAGCAGAGCCGGACCCGGCCCATCTCCCCGAAGGAGATCGAGCGGATGGTGAGCATCATCCACCGCAAGTTCAGCTCCATCCAGATGCAGCTCAAGCAGAGCACGTGCGAGGCTGTCATGATCCTGCGTTCCCGGTTTCTGGATGCGCGGTGAGTCTCGCTCGGGGCCGGGAGTTCACGGGCTGCCCTCTCTAGGGGCTCCCGATTCACCTTGCCAGTGCCGAGCCAAGCAGTAGCCCCAGGACGGTTCTCAGGTCTGGCGAAGGAGGGCTGTGAGGCCGGGTAGGCTGTTGGTTTCACACAGAACCAGGGAAATACGTGCTCAGAGGGAATGATTTTTTATTTCCACTGCTACTCCCTCCAGGTGGGCAGAAAGGAAGACTTAGCTACATTAAGAGAGAAGGCAGGAATTTTTTGGTTTGTTTTCATAGCACTGGGTACCTCTCTTATGAATCTCCTAACTATAGGCCTGTAGTCAGATGAGGCCTGTAGTCAGCACGCTGTAGTGACATATGTCCAAAAAAGTCACTTCCATTTGCTTGAACGTTGGGGTCTTTTCTACACTCTGTGTAGGCAGGGAATGCACTCAGTTCAATTCAAGAAATATTTATCAGTAGATTACCATGTGCCACACTCAGGCATAAGTTTTAGGAGTACAGAGATGAATAAGAAATGGTACTTTGGGCATAGAAGGGCAAGGAGGTGATCCAATACGGACCCAGCTAACTGATGTTTTCTATCTGGCATTGCCGCTCATGCACTTACTTGTGAGATCAAAGCATTCAATTGAAGAAAGCATGGGTAGGAAGGACCTTTAGAAAAAGACAAGAACTAAGACCAGAGAACAAGCAGTCAGTTCCTATTTCCCCTACTCTCTAGATTTACATGAATCCCTTGGACTCCTTTTGCTTCTGTTCCCCAACCTGCAAGATGGTGATAATCCTATCTTTCACCCACTCTAGAAGAATATTTTGATACTTGATCTAGCAAATACATGTACCGAGTGTGGGTATGATTTGCCATGTATGGTTCGTCTTAAATTAGTCGTCTGTGAATTCAGACATCATCATTCACATTTCAATTGCTAAAAATAACCCCAAACTGTGATTTTTTTTTTATTAGAACGCTAGCTCTGTGAGGGTCAGTGTACCGTTTCACAGTCTATAGTTTTGTTTCTTTTCAGTCAGACAAAAAGATCTGCCGTTCCTCTTGAATTTTTCACCCCTGAAATTGGGTTTTATTCAGCTCTCCTACCTGCATTTTCTCCCCCTCTCGCTCTTCACAGTTGTGGTCTTCCCAGTTCGTGGACCTCTTTGAAACTGCCTGGCATCTTCTCCTACACTCCCCCTTTTATTCAATGTGTTTTTGGGTTGCATGGAATACAAAATGAGAATACCAGCAGCCAATTGTGTCTCTGGGCCAATAGAATTTTATAGGGTAGGTCAAGAGAAAGTAAAAATGAAAACAGCTTTTCCCAGCTGGGCCTAGTGATGGAGTGGGAGTAGACAAAGTCACCCCAAAGCAGGACCCTCTGTGCAGCCCCCTCGCCCGTGGCCTGCTGCCAGCCTGGCCTCTTTAGTGCAGCCCGTTCCACAATGTGCAAGTGACTGGTGGCCTCTGTCTATGTCCTTCCTCTTTGCTTCGGCCACTGCCATGCTGCATGTGTTCCTTACATCCCCATGGTAACCCCTAGTTAAAATGCTGGAGTTGGTATTTATGTTGGCAGATACTGAAAAAAAAAAAAAAGAAAAGAAAAGAAAAGTTGGGTCCAGACTGGGTTCTTTTCAAGAAAGAAATCTGAGTGAAAGGAGGAGCAGAATCATTGTCTCCTTGGATATCTTCTCGCAGTAATTCTACTGTGCCCAGTTGAAGGTCAGGCTCTAAAAGACACAAAACTAGGCGAGCTTTGTACACTGTTCCTTTCACTTCTACCAGCCTTTGCCTAGATTGTTCCAGTTGGCACCAGAAGGAGAATCACGTTCAGACAGGGTCTTTTTCTTCTTGCTTTGGTTACAACCTTTGAATCATTGCCTCTCAGCCAAAATTCAAAACTAAAACAACTAACCTATTGTCATGGCTATTATCATTTTATTTGGGGGGTATATTTATTATCAGTGAAAGACCATAACTCCACATGCCAGCCCAAGGCTGAGCAAATGGCTTTCCCAGCTCAAAAATAGATGTTTGCAGGACTTACTGATTGGGGAATTCACATCAGTGTCTCCAGCGTCACCATAATTCGGAGAGATATTTAAGCAAACCTTAGTAAGAAAGGGGTACTCACTGCAGATAATTCACATGCTATTCTAAACCATGCATCTGATGGGCAGGACCCCATCAGAAAAAAAAAGATTTCATGGAAGACAAATAAAATACAAAGAGGACTTGCTTTAGTAATAGGATTAGCCTTTGTAATCTAATAGGTGTGTAGAATTGTTATGGAACCCTCATTGTATTAGCTTTGTAGTGCTGTGTAGCAGATTACAACAAATCGAGCAGCTTTTAAAACAACACGAGTTATTATCTCACAGTTTGTGTTGGTCAGGGTCTGGGCATGGCTGAGCTGGGTGCTCTGCTGTAGTCTCGACAAAGCTGTAGTCAAGCTGTAGGCTGAGTCTGTGGTCTCATCTGAGGCTCAGGGTCCTCTTCCAGGCTCATTCTGGTTGTTGGCAGAATTCAGTGTTTTGTAATTGTGGGACTCAGAGCCTTACTTAGCTCCTAGAGGCCGTCCTTGCTCATAGGCAGTTCACAGCTTGGCTGCTTGAGTTCTTCCTGAAAGCCAACGGGAGAAACTCTCCCTTTTAAGGCTTTAACTGAATCTCCCTTTTCATTTACTCAGAGTCAGCCGATTAGTAACTTAATCATAGGAGTGACATCCTTTCATATTTTTACTGTCCCATCCGCTCGAGGGGAAGGTATGTGTACTGGAGTCTGGGACCTTGGGATTCTGTCTGCCACACTCCTCAACTGACCGCCGGGCACAGGTTTGTGCCACTCGGGTCATGTCTTTTCTCTCGCCCTTACGTGGAATCAGCTGTGCTGAGGAAGTATAACTTAACAACTGTATTCATTTGTTCATTCATTCACCTTTAATCATACCACGCCATGTACCAAGCTTTGTGCCTGCAACTGGTAAGTTTATTGTTAGGACCATAGATCATGTTTTTTTCTTAGAGGGAGAGGACTTATGAACCCTCTAATTGGTTTTCAAGCAATAAATTTAACTTTTTTTTTTTTCTATAACAATTTGCTGGAAATAACAATAGTAACATAAGCAGGTGATTAAAAGTACACCTCTGCATTTTTCCCCCATACACAAAATGAATTCCCAAAGAGGAAAGGATGTACAACAAGGTCTGGTCACACTGCACTCTACTTAGACTTATTTACTCATCTAGTTGACCTCCTGCTATCTGCCAGGTGCTGTATTAGCCACTGCAATAACAAAGATGAAAAAATGCAGATAAATGTGGGTCGTACCTTTACGGAGCTCGCAATCTTGTGGGACAAACCAACACTATTGCAACTGAATCTAACACTGCATGTTACCCGTTAAGTTCATTCACCTACCACCTAACCCTTTGTCAGAAGGAGAGAGGATCAGGGGGAGGGCAGGCAAGACTGTGTCTCAGAGGACCCAGGATATTTGCTAAATAGAAGGAATAACATGGGCAAAATAAAACATCATTAGACTTTAACAAGCATTATGTACTCGAGTGCTTACTGTATGTTCGACACGAGGGTTTCAAATGTGAGCGAGGCATGGCCCCCACCCCTGAGGACTTTGCTGTTTGGTTGGGGAGACATATGTAAACTTCTGGCAAATGCTGCGGCAGGGGACCGTGCAGGGTGGTGTGGGGAGGCACAGGAGCACGAAAGCCACCAGCCTTTGGGGAATTCAGATGCACATGTGGCTACATGAAATTATGCACAGCATGTGTTGGAGTGGGAGGAAATGAAGCACTAGGGATAGGATAGATGCACTGGAAAACCTTAACTGTACCAGTTATTTTGAATTTATTAAGCAGCAGAAACCCTCAGAGCTGTTTAAGGGGGGAGTGTGGGAAATTCCCACCTAAGTTCTAAAATTGCACTGGATTCAAATCCTGGCTACAACCCTGATGACCTTTGTGGCCCTGGATATGTGGCTTCTTCTCTCAAAGGCTAAGTTTTCTTATCTGTAAAATGGGAATAATGTGTAAACAGGAATAAAGAAGATAATATGAAAAACCAACTTAGTAGAATGTCTAGCGCATAATATTCACATCCTAATTCAGCTATCATAAAAGAATGATTATTATATATTACCATTACTATTATTATATATTGTATTATTAATATATATAGTATTATTCAATTTTATAGTGATTAGTGACATGATCAGATCTATGGTGTAGAAAAGTTACTCGAGAGTCTCATGAAGATGAGCTGCATTAGAGAAGAGATAAGGTAAAAACAACCACTGTTGAAGCCTGTGCTCCTCAACCTGGAACAGTGCAAAATAAGTACGAAATAGCTTCCACATTTTATGTAAATATTCAGAGGAAAATATATTTATTTGAAGATAAACATTGATGTATTATAGAGTAAACTAAAACAGGAGGTTTCAAAGAGATTTCATGCTTTTGATGGTGTCCCCAGAGATGTGCTTTTTTTTGAGACAGAGTCTCACTCTTTGCCCAGGCTAGAGTGCCATGGTATCAGCCTAGCTCACAGCAGCCTCAAATTCCTGGGCTCAAGCAATCCTCCTGCCTCAGCTTCCCGAGTAGCTAGGACTACAGGCATGCGCCACCATGCCCGGCTAATTTTTTCTCTATATTTTTAGTTGGCCACTTAATTTCTTTCTATTTATAGTAGAGATGGGGTCTCGCTCTTGCTCAGGCTGGTTTCGAACTCCTAACCTTGAGCGATCCTCCCGCCTCGGCATCCCAGAGTGCTAGGATTACAGGCGTGAGCCACCGCGCCCAGCCGAGATGTGCTCTTTTTCCAGGAGGGCTGCATGGGCACTCTTTCTGGGAAGTATCACTCTAGAGTTGTGCTGTCTAGGATACGGCTCTTTAATTTTAAATTTAAATTAATTATAGCAATATTATCTATAGATGCAAAAAAGAAAAATAATTAAAATAATATTAAATTGAAATAAATAAAAATTTTAAAATGAGGTTTCCCAGTTGCACTAGCCACATTGCAGCTGCTAAGTAGCCAGTATGGCTAGTGGCCGCTGTATTGGATACATCAGGTATAGAACATTCCACTCATTGGAGAAAGTGCTATTGCACAGACAGCACTAGTCATACAATCACGTGATAGGCAGTTGGTCCTCTAACTTCATTTCAGAAATAGCAGTATACCCTTAATAATTTGAAATTAAAAAAAAAAATAAGTCAGTTAACCACATATATAAAAGATCATAATAAAAACATCTCTCCTCTTTGAAGGAAAAGAAAATAGCAGTGACAACAAGAACTGAGTAAGAGGGATAGATTTGAAAGTTTAGGACTGGCAGGACTTGCTTTGGGGCCAATCATTGGATAAAGATAAGAAAGCAGGAGGGATTGAGACCCCCATGTTCTGGCTAGGTGGCACTCAAGAGTTTGATCAAATGAATGAATAAACAAATTAGGAAGTGCAATGAATGGTAGCTGTGATGATGTTATTAAACAATGTGGGTGATGAAGAAGATAGAGCTGATTTGGGTGAAAAGGGATAATAGTTTTGGATACACTGTTTGTTTGAAGGTGCCTGATGTATGCAATGGTACATGGGCCAAAGGCTGTTAGGAGAGGTATTAGGGCAGGAGACAACATATTTGGTAATTAGCAACATATATCTGTGATACCTACACCTCTCACGATCACAAGTCTTTTATAAAAAATTTCCCACATGAACCGTGTGATTTGGAAGGTTTCTGTCCCTAAAAATACTGTATTTATCGAGCAATATTTAATCAACGCCACATTTCGTAAATTAAAAATCCAGAGACCCAACTTTCAAAGCTTCTGATTGGCTCGAAATCACAAATGTTAACTCACCCACCTGAGAACACTTCAAGCCAACGCAAAGAAACCAAGTGTCTCAGTTAACTCAAACAAACTTAGTGTCAGAAAGGTGTTATTTTCGCCAGGCTTCTTGCGATTCTGAAAAAATCCTGACCCTAGGATTTCAAAGGCCCCTAGATTGAGACAGCTACCGAAAGAGGCGATAAGCGAGTCCATCAGAATAGATGAGACCACCTAGGGAAGATTGCACATCACGAGGAGAAGAGAGCCGGGAACAGCTGTCTGCACCATCGGCACACCAGCAGCTCGTTCCAGAGAGGCTTCCTTTGAGCTCAGTTGGAAGAGCCCCAAAAAATACACTGCAATGCTAATGCAAACAACTGAATGAACAACCAGAGGCTCTCCCAATCAGGGGAGCCTTCAGGGTCCAGTTCCGCAGGCCTAAAACAACAGTCTTCCTTAGGCGAAGAAGCAGCAGAGAAAGGTTATCCAAAGACTGGCCCGGAGACCTGAGTTAGCCACTTGGCTGTCTTCCCCAAATTCCCATCATGCAAGAGCTTTTAACACATGCCTACGTTTTAGTTGGGCTTTTAAATCCCATCTATACAATTTCTGATGCTGGGTGACCCAGAAACTCAGCATGATTTGGGAGAGTGACTTGGGCTTGGCATAATCTGGACAGATGTGGTTAATACCTGTGGACAGATGGTGTTCATCCGGTAAAATCAGGCACTTTATTGTGTTAATTAATCCAAATGGGACCCTGAAAATACATTATTAGCTGAATTTCCTGTCTAGCAAGGCCATCAGTGCTTTCTGTTGGCTAAATTGAGAAATCCTGTATCCTGGCATAATCAGGGGTGTTCTGGAAATCTTTTCCGTAAGGAAAAGCAAGAAAGGCAAAAGTGCTAAGAGAGCTAATTTAAAGATGAAGGCCCCACAATGTCAAGCAGGGTTGGCTAGCCTTGGAGTGAGCCTGCAGTCAGTCCCCTGAGCTGTTCTCTCAGTGGTCCACAGGCCTTGGCTGGGAGGAAGCAATAAAGTGATTCTCACTTTAAATTAGTTCAATTAGCACCTTTTTTAAAAGGCAGCAAAATGCTTTTATTCAAAAAAAGTGGTTTTCTTCCTTTTGGCAACCTGTATATGAAAAAGATTTCTGTGGGCTTTTGTTTTACCATTTAGCAGCTGTTCTTGCTTAAGAAGTGCCACTTCTTTCTTTTTAAGAGAGGTCAGGCCTTCAGGGGGTTAATTTCAGTCAGCTCTATGCCCTCCTCCCCTGATGCCTTTGAAAAATGTTGCATGCATTTACATGGGGATAGAATAGAAAGAAAATGATAACTTATTTTTAACTTACGGCTACAGAGTCTCTGTGTAATTGCCAGGAGCTAGTTTGTATAGAAGAAAAGAGACTGGGTTTGTAGTTGGGCACACCTGAATGAATATCTTGGCTCTATAGCATACCAGCTGAGTGACCTCTGAACTCAGTTTTTCATAGGTAAATAGGAAAAAGCATGTCTACCTCCCTAGTTGTGAAAAATGAATAACCAGACTGGATTGCTGTAAAGAGGCCAATACCTGGAGCCTGGTAGGAAGAAAAACTGTCACCATTAGTCCTAGCATTTGCCGTGTGTCAGGCACTGTGGCGAGTGCTGTCTGTGTGTGACCTCATTTCTCCCTCACTGACCCTGTGAGGTCAGTATGACTCTCTTCACTTCCAGTTGAAAAAGCTGAGGCTAGAGAGGCAACCCAAATCGCCCAGCGGGTATTCAGTTGAGCCAGGATTCAAAACCAAGATGGCCTGAATTCTGCAACTTCATGCTCCTCACCACTCTGTAAAGATATTTGTCACCATTCTTCTCTTTGGTGCCCAGGTGCCCAGCTGCCCAGCTGGTGCACAAAGAAGTATCAAACAAATGCTTTTAGTGATGGTTTTGGCATCCAGCCCTTTTTTTTTTTTTTGGCAAATATTCTCTAATTCACCTTTTGCTCAAACATTGGTCTTCTCCCAGAAGTAGATCCTGTTCTCCCCCTTTGAATATTTATTTGGTGCAAACTTTTTTGTTGCTGTTTCCTTTCTCTCTGTGAAGGCGGAAGAGACGGAATTTCAACAAGCAAGCGACGGAAATCCTGAATGAATATTTCTATTCCCATCTCAGCAACCCTTACCCCAGTGAGGAAGCCAAAGAGGAGTTAGCCAAGAAGTGTGGCATCACAGTCTCCCAGGTAAGGGGCTCCTCAAAAGGCCCAGCCTGTAGCCTGGCCCTGGTGGTACCACAAGGCAGGGGCCTGGAGGTCTTGCTTTAAGAAACATTCATGCCTTGCAGGTTTTGTCAGCTAAAGCCTTAAAATGGCAAGGTAGGCACTTGATGTGTATAAAAGAGTTACCAGGTAAGTACCTGGCAAAACTTGAGAGGGACTAGCAGGAGGAGAATAGTAGAGTACAGTGTAAAAACAGGGATACTGTTCTTCCCACGGAGCACTCCCTTGTTTCAAATGGGTGGAGTGTCTTAAATGTACTTGCAAAGTTATCTGAATTCCTCCTGCTCTCTTCTCAAACTTAGTCAATTCCTTAGCCATTTTTTGCCCAGCCCAGGAACTTTAAGAGTCAGTGAATGGAAGTAGTCATTACATAGCATTTTAAACGAAAGGAACTTAAATGTCTTCTCTTGATGTGCTGACTCTGTGACTGAGTGTAGGAATTGAAACATGTCACTATGATTACATGGAATGGTTGCACAAAATGTCACTGAGTGACCCCTTCCCCCAAAGAGCAGTAACCGTAACAGGTGCCTGTTGACTTAGAATGCATGATGTAAAATTTGTATACACCCGGGGTCTTCAACATGAACATGAGGTAGAAAAGCAGACAGTTTTTATATGTTTATACATTGTGTCCACTCAGAGGATCCATCCAACCTTCTTATTCTTCTGAACCTCAAATTCCACCACTGGTCTACAGTTGAGGCCAGTAGTGATTGTACTAAAATGTGTCAGAGAAAGTTTTCCTCAGAATTATGTAACATGCAAGAAAACTAAATGTACTAATATTTCTACTAAAAGTGGAGGAAGGAAGGGAATCATGGAGAAGCCTGCTCTAGTGAGAAACTTCACTTAATAGTTTTCAAACAAAGTAGATGCTGTTTTGGATAAACTGAGGATCTGTACCTCCTTGAGTTGAATCCTGTCTCCTGTTAGTCCTTGCACATTGTGATCCTATGAACTTGTGTTTGGCTAAGCCAGAATTAGATCTGGTCGGAATACAGAACTCTATGGAAGATACCTACAATGAGAGGAATGCCAGGGCCGCCCCAGTGAGCTATGGATGATTTTGCAGCTGCAAACATCCTTTCAGCTAAGGCAGAATGAATGGACTCCAGGCCTTTCTTGGGTGCTTTGACCCAGCTGAGGGTCATTTCCACTTTTGACAGTTCTGGGAAAGCAGAACATCAGTGGCCAAACTCAAGTAGCTTAGTTTGTTATGGGGCTGTAACCATTCTTGTCCAAATGTAGACACCTATCTGCAAGAAAAAACAAAAAAAAGGGAATTGAAGCTTTTTAACATTTGCTGCACGTCTGATAAATGGTTCCAGGTATGAATTACATCACTAACTCACAAATCGCTGACTTTTAGTCATAGAGTCTTCTGCTTCTCAAGTAGAATGTAATCACTTTATTGTCTGAATTCCAAGTGTAGGATTCAGAATTTCAAATCCCTGTTGAAGATAAAAATGAGCCTTCGGGAGCCAATCTGTTTGACAAGCTCTCCATGAACACGTAGCTTTGAAAAGCCCTGTATTACATACTTTATCTGAGTTGACGTCTTCCATGCTCACAGCTACAAATGTACCTCAGTTTGAATATCCAGATGGAACTTCTCTCCTGGAATTCCAGACTCATACATCTTCCTTCCCACTGGACTTGGCTGTGTCTCTGCCCATAGGTTCTTCAATATTAATATGTTTGAAATGTGAATCCAACTCTTCCTATAAAATCTACTGTTCTTTCCGTATTACCTGTCTCATGCTGTGTCTGTCATCTGGGCATCTCCAGTGCCTAACACATGTTAGGTCTTTAATCCATGAGCTGATGAATCATTAGTTGACGAATGTCAGAAAACATTGACTCTGTGCATTGTCCAGGCATATGATATGAGCTAGTGGACAGTGCAGGAAATGCCTGAAGTGACCTAGAATCTTCCTACCAGTGCCATTCTTCTCATTTAAGAGGGGATAGTTCCCACACCATATCCCCTCTCCACCTCCTTTCAACTCATTTTTTTTTTTTCACATATAGCTAATTTAATTTGACCTCCGGTATTTCCTTTGCTCCTCAAAAGTCCTCCTTAAACTACCTTCATCTTCCCCCTCTTTGTTCCAGGTCATCTAGATACCTGAGAAAAATCTCCCTACCTTTTCTCCCTCTCCCTGTTCCACTTATAAATCAAAAAGCTACCCTAATTATGATTGATTCATAGGGATAGTGAAAGTTATATCAAGAAAAACATGAATTTAAAAGTGAAGTTAGATAGGCAGCAATCCTGAAATGTACTCTGAAGTGCCCTTCTTCCTCCAGTTTAATTCTGTTTTTCTGTAGACATCAGTATTTACAATAAATAAAGCATTTTACTTAAACTTTTTCTCTCTTGTTTACTAATGCTGTAATGGTACAGTTTGATTTTTTGACGAAGGCTTGGCATGTCTGCTGTAGTATAAGCTGCATAGGCCTTTGAGAGCTAGCCTTGTAAGATGTTTTAACTCTGCTCATGTATTTAAAAAAATAAGTGTAGTTTTGTAAGAATTTTCTTTTATCTCCCATTATCAGGAGGTGAATATTAATATAAATTATATGTAAACTATCGTATGTGTTTGATTAATTCCCCCATCTTCATCAACTTCGTAGTTTGTTTTGTAATTTTGTAAAAGCCGTAACATTTTGGTTCAAAATCACATCTGGAATATGGAGTATAAAACTTACCTCCCCAACACAGGAATTAATGAGAGTAAAACTTGAGTTTAACTGTATCTCTACTTGTGTCTGGCAGAGGTACCAGATCAAGCCAAGACAGCCCCTGGGAGCCACATGAAGAAAATAAATTAACAAATGAAAGCAAATTAGGTTTATTGTGTTCATTGGCTTTAACATTTAAAGCCTGGAATTCAAAAAAATATTCAGCTATATGCTTCAGTTTTTCCTGATGTAGACAATACCAAGCTTTACACAAAATACTCAGTAAAATCCATTGGATTGAATTATATTGATCCTAAGGTCTATAGTAGAAAACAGCTAAGAATCTAAGTTAATTTAAGTGTTAAAGTTATTAAACTTCTAAAAATTTGAAATTAATCTGTTGCAGGAAACACCTATATATTGATATAGATTTTGTAGGGATATTTAAAGGCCTGTGTATTTTAATTATGCACAGTCAGCTTTAGCACTGATAAGAGGCATTTCTCCTGAAAGGTTGATTTTATTGTCATAACTGAAAAGGTAAGCAAACTTAAAATGCTTGCTCTAAATTAAAAGGGTCCTAGCTTAAATGAGCAGCTCCTCTATAGGAAAACTTTTATCACAGCGATTTTGTTAAATTTTGGTTATATTAAGAAGAGAATCTCATTTTCTGTAGTTGTTCCTCTTAAAACTCTTCCATGTCTTTTTATCGATGTTGCAAAAATCATGTGTAGAATAAGACCAATTAGCCTACCTCTTCATCCTCGAATAAGCGCTTCTTTTTCTTCTGTCAAGTTTCTGAAGGATGAGGTATTAACTTTCTTATCTTCTTTTAAACTGTTACAGGTATCAAACTGGTTTGGAAATAAGCGAATCCGGTACAAGAAGAACATAGGTAAATTTCAAGAGGAAGCCAATATTTATGCTGCCAAAACGGCTGTCACTGCCACCAATGTGTCAGCCCATGGAAGCCAAGCTAACTCACCCTCAACTCCCAACTCAGCGGGTTAGTTTTTCCTTTGATTTGGGGGGGATTGTTCTCCACTTTTATCTTTGCTTTTCCTATACATTGGAGTTTTCTTTTCATTCTTTAGGTTTCTGATTGTTTGATTTGTGTATTTAATTATCTTTTTTGTTGTTGATGCAACTTTGGGTTTTTCCTTTCGTTTCCAAAAAGCAATGTGTTATACTCCTAACAAGATGGGAGTGTCAGCAGGTTTGTATTAATGTGTCTGTCTAAGTTGAGACAGAAGTAAATTGGTTTGTTTTGATGAGACCTCTAAATTTCCCTTTCAGGGATCCCAATAAATAAGTTAAGCGTAATACTTAGAGATAGTCTCTTGGGATTCTATCGCGTAATGTCTAGGTCACCTATTAGCATGCATTCGACGCAGGAGTATTTACTCTTCTAGCAAATATCTCATTATAGTGTTTAGGTCTACCAAGCTAAGCTATGATTATTTCTGTATATTATTTATAGTTATTATTCTTTATTGTTTTATATTGTTGGTTTTCTTTATGGAATTACAAAGAACGTTGGCAATCCTTAATTTAAATTATTCAGATTCTAGTTTTCTTGTTCTAATATGAGTCATGTGCTATGCTCTAGGTTTTATTTTAGTGAATATGCATCATATCACTAATTTCAGAGTTTAGGCTAAAATAATATATTTTTAGATGTGCCTCGTGCCATTGGTTCTGAGTTTTCACATGTGAAGAAACAAAGTTAATAATGCGTAAAATATAACCTTAGTGATTATATGCTATGGAAGGTATGTTGGTACATTTTTTTTTTTTTTTTGTAAAAGAGAAACTAATATTTCCTCATTAAATAAGTTATCAAATTATGGTACATTGCCATAATAAACAAAATGCATCAATTTTGACTGGGGTACACATCTAAGAAAACTGATGATTCTAACTTTAAAGGGTTACAAATTTAAATATGTTTGATCATCATATCATTACAAACCTAATTTCTACCATTTTTTAGAGGATGTGGTATCTTAGACCCCAAAATTTGTCCACTAAAATAAATTTTCTATCTTATGGTGGCTTGTTATTGGAGACATCTAAGGCTCCGTACATTAACGCCTTCTAGGAGCTTCTAGATGCACTGATTTGTTATTTTAAGATTTTTGCAAGTCACTGGGCTGTACCATCATGGCCTTCTTTGATTTAAATGCATGAAGAGTGGCCTGGGCTTTTTAAGCATGGGTATGGTAAGACAATGGAGAATTTAGTCCAGTCTTATTTTTCCCAGCAGTGCAGGTTGAATTACTATCAGGAGCATATTTGCTTTTTGAGGGTTTTTTGTTGTTGTTGTTTTCTTCTTTCCCTATCATGGTGTGACTGACAAAGGTTCAAGGCTAACAGGTTCAATAACCAGAGAGTTTCCTTCTTCCCCATCTGGTCAATTATTAAGCATTTCAGACCTAACAACACAAGTTGAATTGCACTGCTAGGCAGACATTTTCACTTGTCTCTTTGGAAGAAGTACAATTCTGTCAACATTAGCAAAAATGCACTCAACACTCCTGCAAAGGTTATCATAATGCAAAACAGATATCAAAATGACTTTTTCCTGTCCCTGATATATCTGCATCGCAGATGGCTTAGCATGATTTATGACTAGTCCTTAGAAGGGCCCTGTGGACTCCCCTCATTACTAAATGGGTAACTATTTATTCTTTCCTAAAGCCCTTAAAAAGAGAAAAGTAAGCATTTTAACCCCCTACTCTGTGTTTAAGAATTATGGAATGTCTTATGGAATGTCAGTCTGTGATTACAGTTTTCTAAGGAATTTTTCTGGTGGCTTAAACTTCATGTGACTGTTCTGAGCACAAAGTAAATTATTATGGAAAATTTGAGCTAAGCCTTCCAGTTGTGCCTAAGTTGTTGGAAATAATATGCAGAGGAACCCCTTTGTAGTGCTTTTTCTAAAGTACAGATGAAAGAAAATACTATTGTATGTGTGCGATAGCATGGAATTTTAAAAGATAAATGTTCTAACAGGAAAAGCTATAAATGAGCTTTTCTGTATTTTCTTCTGCTCTTAACCAACCTAAATCATCGCACAGATAAAGTAAACACTTTGAAATGTTCGTAAGTTTCACACAGGCTGTTTATTATGTTGTATACTGACTCTTTAATAATTTCAAAGGATGAATGACAATTGAAATAGGAAGTTTTAAATAAGAAATTAATAAGTGAAAACTCATTTTGGCAGAGTTTGATGGAATCTCAGAAATTTTTATAGCCTCAAAATTGGAGCAGAAGTTTTACCCCAAGCTTTAGTAAATACATACACTCATTTCGACTGCAAGGAAGATACTTTCCAAGTAAATCTTCCCTCTAGAGCAGGGGTCCTCAAACTTTTTAAACGGAGGCCAGTTCACTGTCCCTCAGACCGTTGGAAAATGTGCAATGTGGGCCTGGGACGAGTCGGCTGCTAAGCAGGACAGGCAGCGGTGGCAAAAACACCTGGAGGGCTGGATAAATATGCTAAGTGGCCTGCTCTAGAGGCTTCTGTATCGACAGCAGCATTTCAGTACCTTTACTTAGGCTACTACTAAATATTCCTATTTGTTGATATGTGCCTTGACTCCTATTTCCTAAAGCATCATTTATAAAAATAACCCTTAGGACTAGGACCTGCAGGGGATTAGCAACCATTTAGAGACATTTAACATTCTTCATAGTTTATACCGGCAGATTTGTGCAAAACAAATGGAGTAAAGAGAAAGAATTAAAAGCAGGAGAGAAAATTAAGTTTTGGAAAAAAAAAAGCAAAAATGGGGACCCCTGAAGCAATAGTTTAAACCTGGGTCCATAATTATTTTTAAGTGACCTAAAATGATACAGTCTCAATTTCCTATTTTTGATGAGGTTATAAAAGCAAGAATTAAGACCTCAGAAAAATAAGACTCTTCTTGGATGCTTGAGCTATTATCTTCTGGAGAATACTTTGACATCCAAGAAGAAAGAAATTGGCTTGTGCGTTGCAGATGTTTGCTATAATAGCTTAGCACCAGCATTGATGATATATCAGGTTCTGTGATTAGCCAAGCAGTCACAGGCTTATTAAGGCTCAGAACCCCCAGATCTGAATTCTTTTGCTTAGCTGTGTGTGTGTGTGTGTGTGTGTGTGTCAAAAAAGAACAGAAAACTCAGCCCAAAAAAAAAAAATCCTTCCTCTGGCACTATTTTAGTCAAGGGAAAACCCTTGTACATAATCTGTGACACCCCTAATAGGAGGTTTGGTGTATTTCAGTATTGGTGGAAGGTTATCATATTAAAACTCCAAATTCTCCTTTCCTATGAGAAGTTTCTATGTAGTACACACGGTTAGGAGGTAATGCATCCTGAGACGTTGATTGACCCTTTAGTAAATCTCCAGGAACCTTTATAATTTTGTTTCTTAAAACCAAGTAAAAAAAAAAATCATCCCATTGCTGTTTTTCCTCATGTCATTTCTTTCTGTATTTCTCGTCTTTATTTTTAAGTGGCAAATGAACACAATTCCTCCTGGAATTGAAACTCTAGAACCTTGACATGCACATCTGTTGTAGGGTTTTTACATAGAAACAGACAACCCTTTGCTCTTTTACTAAGTAGAAAGTAACAGTGCATTTTTGAATTTGGAAGGGGAAATGGAGAAGCAAGCAAGAGGCATCATTAAGCTTACATCTAGTAAATAGATTCTATCTCCAAATGGCATGAGAGTCCAGTCTAATCAGACTGGCGACATAATCTATCTGAAGCCTTGATTTCTAAACTACAGAAATTGGGGCAGTACTTCATAAAAAATGCTATAAGAAATACTAAGCTAAATACCTTTAAACACTTTGAGCCCCTTAAGAGGAAAAATTAAATCCATTCTTGTTCCAGACCGTTGGTTCTTAACTAGGGGTGAATTTGTACCCCAGGGGACATTCAGTAATGTCTGGAGACATTTTTGGTTGTCACAATTTTGGAGGGAGGGTGCTAGTGGCATCTCTTAGGTAGAGGCCGGGGACGTGGCTAACCAGTCTAATATGCATAAGACATCCCCCACCGTGAAGAAGTATTTGGCCCAAAATGTCAACAGTGCCAAGGTTGAGAAACCCTGCCCCAGATGTAGGTTTTATCATTATTCTATCTTGTGGATTATAAAGTTAATTGGGTTTTTTTTGTTGTTGTTGTTGTTCTGAACAAATTTAAGTCTCCCGAAGATTCTTTAAAGTAAAATTGCAATTTTTAGGAAATTGTCTTACAAAAATGGATGTTTACACATTTTCACATCATGATGCTTGCCCAGGCAAATGCATTAGAGCCATAGGTGATCCATTATTCCTTCTCTGTCTGGTTGAATGCAGATTTAGCCCCATATATACCCCAGATGTCGGAGTGGCAGTTTAAATGAGCCACTTGCCTCCCTTCCCAAGCCAAATTCAGAATCTTTTAATGACAAGCACATTTTAAAACGTGCTTCTAGTAACTGCTGATTACTTCACAACAACCTGCAAATAAGGTTCCTAAATGACCTTCTTCAGCAAGCCAAGTAATTCTGTCCTGGCTCTTTGAGAATTCCACAGCACCTCCAAGAGAGCCCATGCACTATTTGCCTCTGGATTCCTGGGAGGTTATCCATTCCATGATAACTTCCAACTTCCAATGCTGGGTGAAGAACATGTCCTCTCCTCATCATTTAGGTTTTCCTGTGGTATTAGTGGCACCCAGTCTCTTCTCTTAGCACAGGCATTGCCTCTGGATACTAATCAGAGAGTCGGAAGTTATGTGGTGTTGTACATGGGTATACAGAGACGACAAAATGCTGAACCAGCACAGCCAAGAGCACGAGGGACTATTTTTGCAATTACTGCTCTGATACAAATGCATTTGTACATGAAGTACATTTATATGCGCATATTTATCTCTGTGCACATTAGGCAGCCAGACATATTTACAATTTATCTATGCACATATATTTTTTAAATCATCTGTGTCAATTGCAGTGTACATCTTGTAAATGGCACGTTCCATACCTTCATGGTTCCACGGATGCCATGTTGCTGGGCATCGGCATGGCCCTTTGGGGTTTCTCCCACTGCTAAGTTTGTGTACTAATTTCCAATAAACCATCAGCCAAGCATATACCGTGCATGTTTCTTACATGATATTTGATTGGGAGAGAAATAAAATACCTGGGCTTCAAACTGAACACTCTTTTGAAGGGGGGGGCGGTTGATGACATATAGACGATTATAATTTAGGTTCTTGGCTCTGATGACATCTAAATGGGAGCATTATTGTGACCTTCATTCCAAAATGGCTTTTATTGTTTAGATTACGTCTCTGTGATTACAAAGAAGATTTGAGAGGAATATAACTAATATGCAGAGACCTAGGCATTATATATCTGCACATGAGAATGTGGTCTGTGCTACACACTGCTTCACCCACACGTTAAGGAGGACAGTTTCAAAGACGTGTCCCACAGTAATGGAAGGGAGTTACAAGCCAAGTCTTCAACCCACTGACTGGGTATAAACCACACCTGCTCAGATCTCATGCCTGTTTTGCCACAACCAAACTTTTCTGATTCCTTTCAGATGAGCTAAACAGAGAAGTGTGGGCCAGGTGAAACAGGATAGGTTACAGAGCTGTGGAGGTGGCATAGTCCTTTGGTTTGATGCCTGAGTCACCCCCAAGCCCCCAAAGAAAGTGTTTCTTTTTTCCTGGGAAAGAAGGAAGGAGAAGGGAGTTAGGTGCAGGATCAGTGTATAGAGCGAAAGAGTTAGCTAGTTTTTTTTGCATGTGGATGTACATCCCACAGAACGAAGAAAAAATGGAGATTTTTTTTTAAAACTTGGGGTTGTCCCCGAGTTCATAAATCACCTGGTTCCTCTAAATGGCTCTTGCCTTTGAAGTATGAAGATAACGTGGATAGTTAAAGCGTAGAACACAGTGTCAGAGTTTAGAATTCAT
>VSMD01076481.1:0-26527 GCA_008750895.1 Mirza zaza | reverse complement strand
TGGCTATGAAAATCAGCCCTAGTGATGGGCGTGGCTATGAAAATCAGTCCTAGTGGTGGGCGTGGCTATGAAAATCAGCGCTAGTGATGGGCGTGGCTATGAAAATCAGCCCCAGTGGTGGGCGTGGCTATGAAAATCAGCCCTAGTGGTGGGCGTGGCTATGAAAATCAGCCCTAGTGGTGGGCGTGGCTATGAAAATCAGCCCTAGTGACGGGCGTGGCTGCGCAGCGCATCTGCACAACCCGTGCGTGTCTTCGCGGAGCGGGAAAGAACACGAGCAGCCCTTCTCATCCGCCCCGTGAGCGCTCTAGTGCTCGACAGGAGAGATCGGGGCCGGTGGCTCTAAAGGAAACAGAGTCGCAAGACACTCAGGATGGGATTCGGGGTCTGGAGACTGAGGATGATGTTCCAGAAGACGACGACTTCAGTGTATTTGAATCAATGCAGATGGTTGTACCGTCCTTAAAAAAAAGTAACACATCCCCTGAAAATGAGCCCTAGGATGTCTTCTTGAGGAAAAGTAAATAGAAGACTCTTTCCTATTTTAGGGGGAAACATGGTATTGTTCGTCTGTTGCTGCCAGCTGCAGTGATAGCTCTGGCAGATTAGAAATAAGGATTGAGGCCAGGCGCGGTGGCTCACGCCTGTCATCCTAGCACTCTGGGAGGCCATGGCAGGAGGATCGCTCGAGGTCAGGAGTTTGAAACCAGCCTGCGCAAGATGCTGTCTCTACTAAAAACAGAAATTAATTGGCCAACTCAAAATAAATAGAAAAAATTAGCGGGGCATGGTGGCGCCTGTGGTCCCAGGTACTCAGGAGGCTGAGGCAGGAGGATCACTTGAGCCCAGGAGTTGGAGGTTGCTGTGAGAGAGGCTGATGCCACGGCACTCACTCTAGCCTGGGCAACAGAGTGAGACTCTGTCTCAAAAATAAAAAAAACAAACCATGAGCTCTGGTAGCTCACAGAGCTATTGTGAATTTTATAGACTTGAAAAAAAAACATAGACTTCCTTAATATGAGGTCAAGGATTATTTTTAATAATAATTCCATCTGAACTCACATTCCACCTTTCCCCATTAAGGTTTTCATAAATAACTATACATATAATAATTATAAATCATTATTTTTTTTTTTTTTGAGACAGAGTCTCACTCTGTTGCCCAGGCTAGAGTGAGTGCTGTGGCATCAGCCTAGCTCACAGCAACCTCAAACTCCTGGGCTCAAGCGATCCCCCTGCCTCAGCCTCCTGAGTAGCCGGGACTACAGGCATGTGCCACCATGCCCAGCTAATTTTTTCTATATATTTTTACTTGTCCAGCTAATTTCTTTCTATTTATAGCAGAGACGGGGTCTCACTCTTGCTCAGGCTGGTCTTGAACTCCTGAACTCGGGCGATCCTCCCACCTTGGCCTCCCAGAGTGCTAGGATTACAGGCGTGAGCCACCGTGCCTGGACTAAATCACTATTTTTAATCCATAATTTTTATAAATAAAAATAGTGAATAAATGATAAATAAATCATTATGATCAATTCATGAAAATGTAAGAAAATAAGGCACCATCGTGGCCCCTGGCAGGAAGGAAGTGAAGGGAAACTGAGGAACCACAGGTCAGTACAAGAGCATTGGTACTGCTCTGAGTCCTCAGTTGATCAGTGGCTCCAAGGTGTTCGATTTATTAATACACTTCTAATCTTATACATGTGTTATAGGATTCTTTTATATATATATATAATTTTTTCTTTTTGAGACAGAGTCTCACTCTGTTGCCCGAGCTAGAGTGCTGTGGCGTCAGCCTAGCTCACAGCAACCTCAACTCCTGGGCTCAAGTGATCCTCCTGCCTCAGCCTCCCAGGTAGCTGGGACTACAGGCGTGTGCCACCATGCCCGGCTAATTTTTTCTACGTATTTTTAGTTGGCCAATTAAGTTGTTTCTATTTTTAGTAGAGGCAGGGTCTTGCTCTTACTCAAGCTGGTCTCGAACTCCTAACCTTGAGCGATCCTCCTGCCTCGGCCTCCCAGAGTGCTAGGATGAGAGGCGTGAGCCAGCGTGCCCGGCCAGGATTCTTTTTCATATATTAAATACTGCATAATAAATGTTTAAATTTTTAATGAAAGCAGGCCTTATTGGGGGAAGAAAGCTGCAAAGCAAGAGGTTAGAAATATGCAGACTCTCTTCCCGGGAAGCTTTGTGATTGAGATTCTTTTACTGAGAGAACTTAAAAACACTGATTTTGGCCTCGTGCGGTGGCTCACGCCTGTAATCCCAGCACTCTGGGAGGCTGAGGCCGATGGATTGCTCGAGGTCAGGAGTTCGAAACCAACCTGAGCAAGAGCGAGACCCGTCTCTACTATAAACAGAAAGAAATTAATTGGCCAACTAATATATATAGAAAAAATTAGCCGGGCATGGTGGCGCATGCCTGTAGTCCCAGCTACTCGGGAGGCTGAGACAGGAGGATGGCTTGAGCCCAGGAGTTGGAGGTTGCTGTGAGCGAGGCTGACGCCACGGCACTCACTCTAGCCTGGGCAACAAAGCGAGACTCTGTCTCAAAAAAAAAAAACAAAAAAAAACAACACAGATTTTTATGGGTAAGGGAGTGGGATAAAAGCAACATATCCAACCTATTTATTTCTTTAAACTGCGATCCCACCAAATGTCAGCATTAAAACAGGGTTCAGTACCCACTTGCCATTGAAAAATCTATGTCCCCTTTTGCATAGCAGGAGAAAGAACTGTCATCCAGTCCTGAGAAATAACGCATTTGTCGTGACTGCAAATTTAGCTGGAAGAACAACTGGGCTGCACGCGGGCCATCTGGAGAGCACAAATGCTCCGCAGAAGCAAGTGGGAAGTTTCACCAACGACATATGCAGCCGAATGAACTGCCTCGAGCGTCGCCAAAAAGAGGAAATTCCATTGCACACAAGGAAGGCATTTCAAGGATCACCTTGACGTAGATACATCAATCTTTCAATTTAACTAAAACACATGTAAGGTGTAGCTAGGTTTCTTTTCCACGTACTGACAGCCAAACACACAGCCTCTGCTGGAAGAGGCATTCTGGTTCAACTCTCCAGGGACAGGCTTGAAATCGCCACATTCACCTGCACACAATTAAAGAAATAGGTTCTCCTGCAGCCCCGCCCCCCGCCTTTGCACACCCGATCTCTTGCATGATGTCGTGGAAGGTGTCATGAAGAGTATTAGGCAGGAGATTAAGAGTTCTAGTCCTCTGCACTCGAATGTTTATAGCAGGACGATTCACAATTGCAAAGCTGTGGAAACAACCCAGGTGCCCATCCATGCACGAGTGGATTAATAAAACGTGGTCTGTGCACACCACGGAGCACTACTCAGCTCTGAGAAACAGCGGGGATCCGGCACCTCTTGTGTTTTCCTGGCTGGAGCTGGAGCCCATCCTGCTAAGGGAAGTGTCCCAAGGATGGAAAAACAAGCACCGCGTGCGCTCACCAGCAAACTGGCATGAACGGGTCAGCACCTAAGTGGACACACGGGAGTGACACCTGTCGGGTGTCGGGCAGGTGGGAGGGGAGGAGGGGACGGGTGTGTACAGACACGACGAGTGAGACGTGCACCGTCTGGGGGATGGGCACGCTTGAGGCTCTGACTCGAGGGGGGAGGGGGAACAAGGGAAATATACGTAACCTTAACATTTGTACCCCCATAAGATGCTGGAAAAAATAAAGAAAAAAAAACTATATATACATATATATATATATATATATATATATATATATATATATGACTTCTAGTCCTAGGCCAGGCGCAGTGGCTCATGCCTGTAATCCTAGCACTCTGGGAGGCCGAGGCGGGAGGATGGCTTTAGCTCAGGAGTTCGAGGCCAGCCTGAGCAATAGCAAGACCCCATCTCTACTAAAAATAGAAAGAAATTAATTGGCCAATGAAAAATACATATTAAAAAAAATTAGTCAGGCATGGTGGTGCATGCCTGTAGTCCCAGCTACCCGGGAGGCTGAGGCAGGAGGATAGCTTGAGCCCAGGAGTTGGAGGTTGCTGTGAGCGAGGCTGACGCCACGGCACTCTAGCCTGGGCAACACAGTGACACTCTGTCTCCAAAAAAAAAAAAAAAAAAAAAAAAGGGAAAGGAAAATGTCTTATGACTCTCTATCCCATGACCTTAACCATTATTGGAAAAATAAAAATAAAATCTAGCCTCAATCCATTAGGAACAAGAGTTACAAAAAACAAAAAAGCAAGCACACAGTTTTTGCTACGATCCTTATTAGGGCCCCTAACTTAGAGTCTCAATCCCAGATCCCCGCCCTGCCCACCCTGCCCATCATAAACTTCTCTGTCCTCCTGGAAAGGAATTCAGGTCCGAATCAAAGAGTGAGGGCAGCTTTGGGCCAGAGGCAGTCTGCGTGAGCACGCCGTAGCATCTGGAATCGCAAGAAACCAACAGCCCTCGTCCTGTATGTTAAGACATCAACAGAGTGCCCGAATGACAACACACGGGTTGAGGAGATGACGGAAGTCACCAAGACGAAGGTGACATGTCTTGGAAAGTCTGTTGATTACAGGGAAACTTGCCTTGGGACCGTTCTTTGCACCCAGCTGCCATCCTCGACTATTTACTTTCTGCCCTGAGGATGTGTACAGCTTCACGCCTGGCTGCTCATCCAATCCCAGGATGTGGCGTGATATTATTTTTTTGTTTTGAGACAGAGTCTCACTCTGTCGCCTGGGCTAGAGTGCCGTGGCGTCAGCCTAGCTCACAGCAACCTCCAACTCCTGGGCTCAAGCCATCCTTCTGCCTCAGCCTCCCGAGTAGCTGGGACTACCACCATGCCTGGCTAATTTTTTTTATACATATTTTTAGTTGGTCATTTAATTTCTTTCTATTTTTAGTAGAGATGGGCTCTCACTCCTACTCAGGCTGGCCTCAAACTCCTGAGCTCAAGCGATCCTCCTGCCTCAGCCTCCCAGAGTGCTAAGATTACAGGCGTGAGCCACCAAGCCTGGCCGTGGCATGTTATTTGAAAAACCTGTTAGCATTCCCAGATCCTGCCGTCTGTAAATATAACTAGACATATCTGAAATAAAAATAAGGCAGCCTCAAGGATCTATTAATAAAGCCATACAAGGGTTGGATGAAAGGTCGTACTTACCTGATGAGATTTTCTACCAAATCTCGCCTACCCTTGATATCTCATCATGATAACACAAGACTCAAGAGCACTTTACGGACATACTATTTCTGATGGGGCATGCAATAGTATTAGGGAAGGTAACCATGAAAGGAATTCTAAAGAGCATAAGCCAAATCTGAGCTTTCCGAAAAGATGGTTTCAGTAATATGGCAATTCCTTAAGCAAGTCAAAAACCGGCCGTGTACATCAGACTCACGGAAGTTCCGGCTGAGATGGCATTAGATTATCTAGTGAGCATGTGACACCATCATTGTTTTTGCAGAGCTCTTGGAAAGATCCATTTTATCAGCGTCCAAACAAAACAGCTACTAGCTGGCCTATCTATCAACTTTTCCGAGAACTGGGCTTCTAAAATGGACTTAGTGATCCAAGCTATAATGAATATCAAAAAAAAAAAAAAGAAAAGAAAAAGAAAAAAAAGAAGAAGAAGAAAAGAAAAATGAACTCCTTTTTAAGGGGGGGAAAAAAAATAGGACAGTCACTCCAACATACATTTTGGATTTGCTGGTTTTCTGTCGGGATCAGCCCTAATGGAGACCTAAAGCAAAAAAGGGAAAGGGTTGTGGGTGAGAACAGAAAGCTGGATGCCCACGAGGGTAACCAGTTTGCAAATTTCCCTTTGGAACGAAATCCACCTCGATAAATAACAAGAGTGTATACTGATCTCTCTATGCCAGGCCTACCTACATAGTTAACAAGATACAATTGTCTGAATTCCTCTGCAAAACAAGTAAAGTTTGTCACTTTGCTCAAGGCAAAGTCCACGGGGCTAGAGTCGAAATAACTAGGTTAAAAAAAAAAAAAAAAAGACAGAAAGAAAAAAAAAGGCCAGTGGTTCACATTCTTGTTTTCCAGTTGTTCCAGTTCAATAAAATCTAACTATGCCATTGAAATGAAAAACAAAAACAATCCTTGTTTGTAGTAAGAAAGAATTTAACTTACTCAAAACCAGAAGAGGGGGCAAGGGAAGGGAAAATAAGGCAACACGCACATTTAGAAATATAGAATTTATTTATCTTCATGGTAAGACAGTTCGACATTCTGCACATGGTTACGGAAAAGACATAAAACTCTCCGGGGTCCACACCAGCATCGTATTGCTACTGAGCGTTGCTTGTGCTGTGTGAATCAGAGAAGAATTTACTCCCCCTTTAAAAAAAGGTAAGGCTCAGTTTCCAAAAAGGTAGTTCCATATACCAGTTATTTGTTGCTCAGAAGACCGGGAAAGTTCGAGAATAAACCACAAAGGGGTGGAGGGTGACAGCTGACTCCACACAACTTTTCACTCGTTCATACTGAAGATATTCCATGTGATTTCTTTTTTTGTTGTTGTTTTTAGGCTCCTTCTATTTGAAAATGTGCTTAGTTACAAAAACAAACAAGTCAGCAGATGGGAGGGGAACTAGATATACATCTTCAGCAAACGAACAAGGACAACTAACTGGGGTCTCTTCATTACTGGTTACTGGATTTTTGTATTTTTTTTTTTTGAGACAGAGCCTCGCTCTGTTGCCCGGGCTAGAGTGAGTGCCATGGCGTCAGCCTCGCTCACAGCAACTTCCAACTCCTAGACTCCAGCGATCCTCCTGCCTCAGCCTCCCAGGTAGCTGGGACTACAGGCATGCGCCACCACGTCCATCAAATTTTTTTTCTACATATCTTTAGTTGTCCAAGTGATTTCTTTCTATTTTTAGTAGAGACAGGGATCTCACTCCTGCTCAGGCTGGTCTCGAACTCCTGACCTCGAGCGATCCTCCCGCCTCGGCCTCCCAGAGTGCCGGGATGACAGGCGTGACCCACTCCACCCGGCCCAGTTGCTGGTTAAAAACATGCCTGCATGTTACCTGCATGTAAATGCACACACATGCATCAACTTTGGCTCACTCTTCTTTGGTGAAGCTTTCCAGATAGCATTTCTCTTTCAATGCAGTAGTAAAAAATAATGAAGACTTTCGGATCAAGTAGCCACAACAATGTCCTTTGTCCTGCATGCAGTTCTCCACTTTTCTTTCCCACCTTGGAGGCAGAACATGACCACAGCGCGCACTCGCACTGATGTGCGACCCCACCCTTGCGCTGATGGAAGGACGTGAGGAAGCTACTCAGGGAAAGAAGAGTTTGGGGTATTTTTTTTTTCTTTTTTTTGAAAATTACCGCATCGACAAGTTCCAAACACACGTTAGAAGCATTTTTTTTTTTTCCTGTGCAAACATTTCATTCCATCAACACCAACACGATCATTTCACAAAAGGCGGTTCCCTGTTTTTAACTCAGGAAACGACCTTGCAGGTCATTCATGGGGCTGATTATTAACAACAACGACGAAGACAACAACAACAACCACAAAACAACAAAGCGCACCTGGCATTAAAGAGGTAGAGACAATCATTCTGTAGAAAAGATTAACGGTAGAAACAAAACAATAAAATAAAACAATCCACCCCCCCCCCAAAAAAAAAATAATAAAGATAAAAACCATTCCATTCCCAAGGGCTAGCTCCGGAAAGCCAAGTTCAACTGCAGGGGGCGTCAGTCCGACTTGAAAGAGTTGAGGGCCCCGTTGCCCGCGATCATCTTGCTGTAATTCTTCTGCTGCTCTTCCTTGAAGGTGGCCTTCACCTTGGCTCTCTTCAGCCCTCCGTCCCTGGGAAGAGAAGGACAGCAGGTGTGTGACACCCTCCCCAGCAACCACCTCTCGGGGCCACCGGCCACACAGTGCCATGCCACCCACCCAGCAGGTCAGCAATGGGACCGGGGATCACAGGATTTGGGCGCAGGAAGACCCCGATTTCAGTCTCTTAGCAAATAGATGTTGCTTAGAGGAAAGAACCATCTCTCTGATGTTTGGCTAAAATTTAAAAAAAAAGAGCCCCCACTACTCTGTTTCTTTTTATTTATTTTTTATTTTAATTTTTTTTGAGACAGAGTCTCGCTTTGCTGCCCAGGCTAGAGTGCCGTGGCGTCAGCCTCGCTCACAGCAACCTCCAACTCCTGGGCTCAAGCGATCCTCCTGCCTCAGCCTCCCGAGTAGCTGGGACTACAGGCATGCGCCACCATGCCTGGCTCATTATTTTTCTATATATATTAGTTGTCTAATTAATTTCTTTCTCCTTATAGTAGAGACGGGTCTCGCTCTTGCTCAGGCTGGTTTCGAACTCCTGACACTGAGCAATCTGTCCGCTCCGGCCTCCCCGAATGCTAGGACTACAGGCGTGAGCCACCTCGCCGACCACTCCGTTTCTTTCTAGAAGGTAGGGCTGCTGTATTAAATACTTGGATTGGAACAAGGATTATTAAAACTAGAATTGTTTCCCTATATTTTGCCCCATGGAAAACAAAATACTAGTTTTTCATCTACCTATATCTTACTATAAAAAACCATATAGAAAATTTTATGCTGGCTCACGCCTGTAATCCTAACACCCTGGGAGGCCCAGGCAGGAGGATGGCTCAAGGTCAGGAGTTTGAGACCAGCCTGAGCAAGAGCGAGACCCCGTCTCTACTAAAAAATGACCTGGGCATGGTGGCGCATGCCTGTAGTCCCAGCTACTCGGGAGGCTGAGGCAGGAGGATCGCTTGAGCCCAGGAGTTTGAGGTTGCTGTGAGCGAGGCTGATGCCACGGCACTCACTCTAGCCTGGGCAACAGAGTGAGACTCTGTCTCCAAAAATGAATAAATAAAATAAAATAAAATAACAAGAGCCCTTTACTGAGTTTCTTTTTAGAAGGTAGGGCTGCTGCATTAAATACTTGGATTGAAACAAGGATTATTAAAACTAGCATTATTTCCCTTATGTTTTTCCCCAAGGAAAACAAAATGCTGGTTTTTCATCTACCTCCTGGAAAACCATACGGAAAATTTCAAATATATACACAAGAAACGGTGTGAGTAAATGCGTGGGTACATTTCTTAAACATCAACGGGTTAAGCTGTATTCAAATCTAACTCTATGTTTCACAAGTTACGTTTATCTTTTTTTTTTTTTTTTTGAGACAGAGTCTCACTCTGTTGCCCAGGCTAGAGTGAGTGCCGTGGCGTCAGCCTCGCTCACAGCAACCTCCAACTCCTGGGCTCAAGCGATCCTCCTGCCTCAGCCACCATGCCCGGCTAATTTTTTCTATATATATTAGTTTGCCAATTAATTTCTTTCTTTTTTTTTATAGTAGAGGCGGGGTCTCGCTCAGGCTGGTTTTGAACTCCTGACCTTGAGCAATCCGCCTGCCTCGGCCTCCCTGAGTGCTAGGATGACAGGCGTGAGCCTCCGCACCCGGCCCCACAAGTTACATTTTCATTCGAAGCACTGTATTTCCAGTATTTATAATCTGCCATGTCAGAAAACAGAGTCAGAATCAAGCAAACAACAAAATCGTAAATTGCATTCGCCAGGAGTTGAAGGCCTGGGTAGGCAGCATTCCTCCGCTCAGAGCCCATAAATCTTTGAACTCTCTCCAGGGTGGTGGAAAGGCAGACCCGCCCGGGTACCCGGGTGGCTCTGCGACATGTCCTGCTTTGGCCCCACACAGAGAAACGACCAACGGGGAGGCCTGGGAGGAGACAGGACCACTGAGTCCCTCCTAATCTAATGTTTTAGATTTTAACTCCTGGGAGAGGGAAGACGGAGAAATTTGCTTACTTTCTACTGTGCCTGTTTAACTTTTAACCCAGTTGAGCATGAATGTTTACCAAGTGCTCCCCAGGATGATGGATGACCGCCGGTTAGCCAGTGAACTCAAGGCCAGAACTTGACCTCCATACGCACACCTGCCTCCCAAAACCACTGCGACGGTCTGTCTGGCTTCTAGAGTCGGATCTAACACACACACACAGCCCACCGGCAAGGCCTCAACTTAAAATAAGACTGTCAGGCCGGGCGCGGTGGCTCACACCTGTCATCCTAGCACTCTGGGAGGCCGAGATGGAAGGATCGATGGAGGTCAGGAGTCCGAAACCAGCCTGAGCAAGAGCAAGACCTCGTCTCTACTAAAAAAGTGGAAAGAAATTAATTGGCCAACTAAAAATATATACAAAAAATGAGCCGGGCATGGTGGTGCATGCCTGTAGTCCCAGCTACTCGGGAGGCTGAGGCAGGAGGATCGCTTGAGCCTGGGAATTTGAGGTTGCTGTGAGCGAGGCTGACACCACGGCACTCTAGCTGGAGCAACAGAGTGAGACTCTGTCTCAAAATAAATAAATAAATAAGACTGTGATCCAAACATTGCCCACGAGCTCAGTTGTGGGAAGTTTTCATGACATGAGATAATACATTGTCATTAGGTCCCAATTAGAATTGTCCACATAAGCCTCTTTTAACCAAATGAGCTGCCTCTAACTCTTCCCAACATTTACCCGAACGGTGAGAACTAAGAGAGGCAGGAGAGAGGGAGGAGAGAGGCCTTTCTCCCTTCCTGAGGTCCAGGCCAAGAACAGGCAAAAATGTGCCGTCAGCAACGTATGTTTTGAGCAACCTGACATTATTTTTGCACAATTCTCCTTCCCAGCCACCCAATAAACTGCGTGCTGCTCTGAGCACCCCAACTGTGACTTGTCACCTCTAGAGACTTCAAAGCTCCCCCCAATTCCCCTTTCTAATGGCAGCAGATCTTAGTTCTTAAGAAAAGCCACAAAGGTCGCCAGTGCACTGGCTCACGCACTGGCTCACGCTCCCTAGCACTCTGGGAGGCCGAGGAGGGAGGACCGCTCGAGGTCAGGAGTTCGAGACCAAGAAAAGCAGCAGCCCTATGGAAGAGCCAGCTTAGCATCATATAATTAAATTTTCACTTACTCCATGAAGAAAAGGCAATCCAGACCTGTTGCTTCACACCAAACAGGTAGATGGCCAATATACCTGGAAAGGCAACGAAGCTGCTTTCTTTTTAAAAAGAGGCTGGGTAATTAAAAGTAATCTTTTTTTTTTTTTTTTTTTTTTTTTTTGAGACAGAGTCTCGCTCTGTCGCCCAGGCTAGAGTGAGTGCCCTGGCGTCAGCCTCGCTCACAGCAACCTCAGACTCCTGGGCTCAAGCGATCCTCCTGCCTCAGCCTCCTCCCGAGTAGCTGGGACTACAGGCATGCGCCACCACGCCCGGCTCATTTTTTCTATATATTTTTAGTTGTCCAGCTAATTTCTTTCTATTTTTTAGTAGAGACGGGGTCTCGCTCTTGCTCAGGGTGGTCTCCAACTTCTGACCTTGAGCGATCCTCCTGCCTCGGCCTCCCAGAGTGCTGGGATTACTGGCGTGAGCCACCTCGCCTGGCCTAAAATGAATCTCTGATTATAAAATTGCACATGGCCTGATAAAATAAAAACTGAAAAATTCTCAGGATCATTTTTGACAAGTTTGGCTAAGCCAGTTCAATGGCGAGTCTGTCCTTGGCTGATTCCTGGGTTGTTTTTGTCCCTCAAGGCTTTCTTCCTTGTCTCTGTGTCTGAGACCACGGACAGTTCCAAAGGTCCAGGCTTTTCATGATGGCTTCGGGGGAGAACCAGAAGGAATGGGTGGCAGGTGAGAGGAAGGATGAGAAAAGAGTTTTTTAAAAAAAGAAAGAGTTTTAAATAAAACAAAAAGGAAGCCAGTTGCACACATGAACATGGATTACTGGCACATTTGTGGACTAAGGGAGACCTGTAATTTTATGACACTATCGTATCTGTCATCTAGCTTAACACATTCTAATTTAGATAGCATAAAACAAATATTAGTCTTATCATACCTTACGGCTAGTCAAGTGCCCTAAATTGAGAGCTCATACTACAGGGGTAGTCAGCTGGCATTTAATCAGAAGGCCACCTTCCAGAAAAGCCCATCCACAGCTTTGGCTCTCTTTATCTTTACCGCCTATGCATGTCTCAAGCTTTGTTAGTTAGTATAATAAATTTTAGAAATAGGCTTTCCCAGACTGGGTGCAGTGGCTCACGCCTGTCATCCTAGCACTCTGGGAGGCCGAGGCCAGCCTGAGCAAGAGTGAGACCCCGTCTCTACTAAAAATAGAAAGGAAATTAATTGGACAACTAAAAATATATAGAAAAAATGAGCCGGGCGTGGTGGCACATGCCTGTAGTCCCAGCTACTTGGGAGGCTGAGGCAGCAGGATTGCTTGAGCCCAGGAGTTGGAGGTTGCTGTGAGCGAGGCTGACGCCACGGCACTCACTCTAGCCTGGGCAACAGCGTGAGACTCTGTCTCAAAAAAAAAAAAAAAAAAAAAGGAAAGAAATAGGCTTTCGCCTATTGGTAGCTTCTTAGAGTCAAGGATGGCGGAAACAGGCTTCCCTGGGTAAAATTAGTGGTATTCACACTGTGTGAATGGGTAAAATATTTTACTGGTATTTCCTACCCTTGCATAAAAAGAACAGTAAGTCCCCACTTAATGCCATTGATAGGTTATTAGAAACTGTGACTCGAAGCAAAACGATGTGTTAACACCACCAATTTTTTTCTCTCAATGCCATAACCAAACATTGAACAAAGTAATATTACTCCAGGGCTTCCTGTAAGTCGTTGTGCTTAAGGTCATTTCCAAGAACCTATCAGCGGAGGACGCCACCTGAGAGCTTGCTGGGCAAGAATCCAGCCAGCCGCTCTCCTAGGGCAGACACCCCAAACGGCCCTGGGTCCTTCTGCTGCTCAGAACGTTCTTGGTTGTTTGGCGCACAAGACTGACTCAGTTGACCAAATCCTGCTCCTGGAACATTCCTACAATTGCCTCAAAGGAACTTTTCATGTAAAATGTTTTTGTTTTTGTTTTTTTCTTTGAGACAGAGTCTCACTCTGTTGCCCAGGCTAGAGTGAGTGCCGTGGCGTCAGCCTCGCTCACAGCAACCTCCCACCCCTGGGCTCAAGCGATCCTCCTGCCTCAGCCTCCCGAGTAGCTGGGACTACAGGCATGCGCCACCATGCCCAGCTCATTTTTTCTACATATTTTTAGTTGGCCAATTAATTTCTTTCTATTTTTAATAGAGACGGGGGTCTCATTCTTGCTCAGGCTGGTTTCGAACTCCTGACCTTGAGCGATCCTCCCGCCTCGGCCTCCCAGAGTGCTAGGATGACAGGCGTGAGCCACCGCACCCGGCCCAAGCTTTCCTGAAGATAGTTATAGCTCCGGTTAAGTATGAATGAGCCTATAAAGTAGTTCCTTGCGTCCCACTGCCCACTCCACCCCCAGATCCATTTTCCCTTTCTTCTTCAGTAACAGAACCTAAATTGTAGCTACACACATGGCCACCCAGAACAAAGACTACATCTCCCAGCGTCCTTTGCAGCTAGATGTTACCACCTGACTTGAGCGCTAGCCAATGGCCACAGTGTGAGTGGCATTTCCACCTTCCTCCCAGCTCAAGCTCTTAAAGAGATAGGTGTGTCCTTTTTTATTTTAATTCCTTCCTCCTAGCCATTTGCTGTACTCGCTGGGGAGAGCTGGAGCAGCCATCCTGGACCAACTCTAGAAGGATAAGTTGAGGATGGTGGAGCAATACAGAATGAGCTGCTTGCTACACCAGCCTTGACTGCCCAAGATTAAGTGAGGGAGATTAACATCTATCCTACTTAAGCCATTGTTATTATGTATAAACCACCATCACTTTCAGCTAAACCTACAGATAACTACAATAACAAATGGCATTGTTTTATTTTTTTATTTGTATTTTTAATTTTTTTTATTTTGGCATATTATGGGGGTACAAATTTTAAGGTTTCAAATAATGCCCTTGTTATTATGTATAAACCACTATCACTTTCAGCTAACCCTACTGATAACTAGAATTATAAATGGCATTGGTTTTTTTTATTTTTATTTTTTATTTTTTTTATTTCAGCATATTATGGGGCTACAAATTTTAAGGTTTCAAATAATGCCCTTGCCCCTCCTTTCCCCACAAGTCTGAGCTTATAAATGGTGTTGTTAACAGTGATTTTTTTTTTCTCTAATTAAAAAAAAAACTGGGATAGTATTTCTGAAAAACTTCTTACCAGGGAAGTTCAGTCAATCCTCCTTGTCTAGCGATAGCAGACTTAACCCTATTAGCAAACTGGACGGCATCTTCTTCTTCCTGGTTTAAAAAAATAAAAAATACATGTACATCCTGAGTATAGCGTTTTTAATACCTTAAAACGTCTTATAATAATTTACATTTGTTTTAAATTGTAAGATTCACATTTCAGCTCAAATACGTTGTACTTGGCCAGGCGTGGTGGCTCAAGCCTGTAATCCTAGCTCTCTGGGAGGCCGAGGTGGGCGGATCGTTTGAGCTCAGCAGTTCGAGACCAGCCTGAGCAAGAGCGAGACCCCATCTCTACTATAAATAGAAAGAAATTAATTGGCCAACTAATATATATAGAAAAAATTAGCCGGGCATGGTGGTGCATGCCTGTAGTCCCAGCTACTCGGGAGGCTGAGGCAGGAGGATCGCTTGAGCCCAGGAGTTTGAGGTTGCTGTGAGCTAGGCTGACGCCACGGCACTCACTCTAGCCTGGGCAATAAAGTAAGACTCTGTCTCAAAAAAAAAAAAAAAAAATACGTTGTACTCCTAGTCAATCAAAGCAAATCTCATTTGTTCTAATAAGAAAATGCACTGCTGTATTTTATTTATTTTTTTATTTCCTTTTTATTTTGTATTTTTTTTGTTTTTCTCATATGCTACAGCAGAATGTATTTAATTTTTTATCACGTGCACGTATTTATTACACCCTTTATTAGTCTTATCCAAGAAACAACATTATATCATATCTACAGGTTCAATAAAGCAACAGAGATTGTAAAATTCTTAGGGAAAACAGTCTCTGGATAGAAAATGGCCTGATTTGAAGACAGCTAATCACATTATTAAAAAATGACTCATTGGGCTGAGAAAACATAAAGGCACGATAACGTAGAAGGGAGACACCCAGGTTTTCAGGCAAAGGTTTCGTTGCGTCTGTTTGATTAGATAAAGTGCCCACGACCGGCTGCTACGTAAGGCGCACCTCTCTGGTCATGGGCGGCATGTACCACACGTCGCACACGATGGCCCAGCTGGTCATCATTCGGAGCAGGTAGCTCACCATGTTGTATTTACTGCTGTTCCAAAAGGCATCACCAAACTGGGGGTTATACTGGAAAAAAAAGAACAGAACATGCATCCTACCATGTTTCCCCGAAAATAAGACAGGGTCTTCTATTTATTCTTTCTCAAGAAGACACCCTAGGGCTTATTTTCGGGGAGACACGGTAGTTATGAACTAAACTGCGGCTTCTCATCCGTGTCAGTATTTTTAGGGCGGCAGGCCAAGTATCTTCATCAGACTCTAAGAAAAAGAGAAGCTGCTTTGCTTAATAGCATGGATCCAAACAAAGCAAACCACACCAGCTAAGTCCAACTGCTTTCCTATCTAGAGGCCCAGAGCACGGCAGCAAGAGTGATTTCCGTGACTGTTAAATATCCATCCCCACACTTCACTGGGTGGTCCGTGAGCACAGTACCCATCTTGCTTAGTCACTGCGTCCTCAGTATTTAGCACGACACCTGCACACTGCCACCCCGCCCTCAGCTGTCTACAGACCAGCAGAGAGAGAGAACGAGATCTCACATGGGGCAAAATGTAGATGAATGGTGAATCTGAGTATAAAGAGTGTTCAAAGCGTCCCTCGTTCTTGCCAATTTTAAGTTGGAAATCATATTGAAAGAAAGTTATCCGTCCAATGCCTTTGTTTTGTTTTCTTTTGTTGGCATCTGTTTTACCTTAATTGCAACCGGATGTATGGTTCCTCCGATTTCAAAGCTCCCCTTTTTAAACATCATGACGGAAGTGTTGTTGATACAGGTCCCTGTGGGCGGGTGGGGGTGGGGCAGTGCATATTTTTTTTAAAGCAGTCGTTTTTCTTAAATAAATTTTAAAAGTAATTATTTTGATATAAAATGATACAAAATATCAAAATCACAGACATTACAATACCATTTCACACACATCAACCCCCTGCTTAAGTGGTAGGTAGTAATCTAACAGTTCTAAACAAGCTTAACAACAAAGTTTTCCTTTTCATCAAACACTCTGTGAGTACAAGTGACAATTTCAATACAGCAAAATAGGATCCTGGCTCACGCCTATAATCCTAGCACTCTGGGAGGCCGAGGCGGGAGGATCCTTTGAGCTCAGGAGTTCAAGCCAAGCCTGAGCAAGAGCGAGACCCCGTCTCTACTCAAAAAAATAGAAAAAAATTAGCTGGACAACTAAAAATATATAGAAAAAATTAGCCGGGCATGGTGGCACATGCCTGTAGTCCCAGCTACTGGGGAGGAGGCTGAGGCAGGAGGATGGCTTGAGCCCAAGAGTTTGAGGTTGCTGTGAGCGAGGCTGACGCCACGGCACTCTACCCCGGGCAACAGAGTGAGACTCTGTCTCAAAAAAATAAATAAATAAATAAATAAATAAATAAAACAGGATCCTTAAAAAGTCATAGACAATAATGACCCTGAGTTCATGACCCAGAAATGACTTTTTAAGTCAGTAAGGTAGCGTGACTTCAATCAAATCGCAACAGAAAGCAGGGAATTAATAGCTCAGAGAAGGCCGTCCCATTCCTGGAGGACAGCAGAGATTCGAACTGAAAATGCCAATTCTAGAACAATTTTATTCATCATACGCTTCTGGTGGTTTGCTGTTACCAACCGCAGCTTGGTAGCGGTGCCCATCCTTACCTTCAGGAAAGATTAATATAGGCAATTTCTTCTTATCCGCGATATGTTCTTTTAGTCTGTTAAGAAAAATAAAGGCTCAAAATTCTACCTTTAAAAAGTGGTAGGTGGGAGTCCTTTTCAATATTCTTTGTGCTTTCCTACCACAAATATAATTTTAAAGCAATAAGGAGAAAATTATAAATAAGATATAAATAGAGGAAATAAACTCAAGTTGTTCCCTTTCTAAAAAAGTATAAGGAGATCTGCACTGTTTCAATGTCTCTAATTTCAAAGTGAGTGGCTGCTGCCTGCTCTTAAAAAAAGATTACTAGGCCGGGCGCGGTGGCTCATGCCTGTAATCCTAGCACTCTGGGAGGCCGAGGCGAGAGGATCCTTTGAGCTCAGGAGTTCGAGACCAGCCTGAGCAAGAGTGTGACCCCGCCTCTGCTAAAAATAGAAAAAAATTAATTGGCCAACTAAAATTATATAGAAAAAATGAGCTGGGCATGGTGGTACATGCCTGTAGTCCCAGCTCCTTGGGAGGCTGAGGCAGGAGGATCACTTGAGCCCAGGAGTTGGAGCTGCAGTGAACTATGATGACACCACTGCAATCCAGCCTGTCTCCAAAAAAAAGATTTACCAGCTTTTCTGCTACCCCAGTGAACAATGACTAACCACTGCTTACCTCTTAGTAACCAGGTGTCGATCCTTCATTTCTGAGCGTTCGAACCAGACATGTGGACAAGCCTTGACCATGGCTCTCTGAATAATTCCCATCAACCCACCATGAACCTGGCCAACCTAGAAGTACCATGACAGAAAGAGAAAAATATAAAGGCACAGTTACTCAAAGACAGATTTTTTTTTTTTAAGTACCAATAGATTTCTATTTCCCACTCAGAAATCAGATTTGGCCTTCTTAGTCCTTAGCCTGGTCAAAGGACTTGAGCAGCCAAATGTAAGCAAAAGGTATTCTTTAGTGGCACCTTTCAATTTCAAATTGCATTGCTACATTAGCTAGCCTCTAACTTTAATAAGTAGGGGTCCTTCAACTTAGTCAAGATTGGAGAAATACAAATTATAACTACACTTTGTTTTTTGAGACAGAGTCTCACTCTGTTGCCTAGGCTCGAGTGCCGTGGCGTCAGTCTCGCTCACAGCAACCTCCAACTCCTGGGCTCAAGCAATCCTCCTGCCTCAGCCTCCCGAGTAGCTGGGACTACAGGCATGCACCACCATGCCTGGCTAATTTTTTCTATATAGATTAGTTGGCCAATTAATTTATTTCTATTTATAGTAGAGACGGGTTCTTGCTGTTGCTCAGGCTGGTTTCGAACTCCTGACCTTGAGCAATCCTCCCGCCTCCCGCCTTGGCCTCCCAGAGTGCTAGGATTACAGGCGTGAGTATAACTACACTTTTATGCCTTTTCAAACCTATCCCATTGGCAAAGGTGGCTAACGCTTCCTTAGGTTCAGAAAGAACTCTATTACGTAGAGAGATTTCATAACGTGTTAAAATAAAGTTGTCTAGGAGTTATGTATCTGAATCTGTATTTTAGATAGATGAAACACAATAAGTGGCAATAAGTGGAAATTTTTACAGAGGGCTTCAATAACCCCTCAAGGACCATATAACCCACAAATAGTCAAACACCTGCCCATGTGCCAGCTGTCCCCACCCCCTCCTCCCATCAGGGACTCCCTTCAAACGCCTTCCCAGAAAAACACACCAGAGCATACCGTGACTATAATCCCTGGAGCTGGTGAGGGAGATAAAAGCCACCTGCTGTCCCTGAATCCCAGCCCGCCACCACGGGAATATGAAAAGAACATTCCCCTGGGACCCTTGTCCTGTCATTCTGATCCACACACTAACTCGGAGTATATTTAATCATCCTGCTTCTTCAGCCATCTTGCAGAATTTACCTGACACACGTAAAGGTGAGGTAGGAAATGTTGACAAATTTGTAAGGGAAACAGAAAACAAATATTTGCCTTTCTCGCTGGAGCCTCATTAAAGAGCTAGATTTTTTTTTTTTTTAATTGCACATAACTGCCTGAAGGAACAGAGAACTAATTGGCTGGCTAGGGGATTTGTACAGCTCCCAGGAGTAAGAATGTATTGTTGCAAAACATTATTAAACACTGCCAGGGATTTTACAAGAACAATGGAATGAATCGACTTCACGAAGTCCAATCAACCTCAAGTACGTCCTCATTTCAGAAAGTTAAATTTTTACTACTTTAAATATAATGGCGATTTTCTTTCTTTTTCTTGCACTATGTATTTCTCATGTAAATATATTACATAACTTATACAGCTACAACATATAATATATGCAATAAAATATATATGGCTATGGTATAGCCCAGTCAAATTTCTAATGTAACCTCGGCTTTCCAATTTGTGCCAAAATAAATTAAAAGTTTGAGCAATCCATAAAACATGCAACCACTTGCGATATCAGCGAGCTGCTCTTACCATTGCGTAGCATCCGTCTGTTGTCAAGATTAGCACGTCTATTGGGGAGGTATGGTTGGCGACACAAATGCCTCCCTTCTGGGGTCTGTACTGCCTGCAATTAAGGACAAAAAATGGCAAATGCTAGACCCTGAAAAGTAGCCCACTGTTTCGCAGAACAGCATGAAGAGACTCATCTTGTTTTTTAAGCATATTTTAAAAAATACAGTTTGGTGGTACGTGGGCCCATCTTTAAAAGGTTATCTCTAGGCCAGGCGCGGCGGTGGCTCACGCCTGCAATCCCAGCACTCTGGGAGGCCGAGGCGGGAGGATCGCTCGAGGTCAGGAGTTCGAGACCAGCCTGAGCAAGAGCGAGACACTCTGCGGCTTACTCACTACCTGGTCCCAAACCACCAAGCCCAGAGCTCCACTCCGTCCCCTGTACCATGAGAGAGCAGTGTCTGTCACTCAGGGGTCATGACCTCTCAGAAGCACAGGGTAGATGCTCAATTATTAAGCACCACTGCATGCTTCCGATGACATTCCTCCTGCAAACAGAGCTCTTTGGATTCAGTGCTTTCTTTGGTGCATTTTAGGACACGCTGAGCAGTAGGATGAACCCCGGGAAATACTCGGAGTCCACCTGCTTCCTCCCACTCGCTCCCATGACGCTCTCCCATCCCCACGGGGTGTCCCCAGGGACAGGCGGGCAGGGAGGCGGCGGACACTCACTTGTTGTGGTAACGGATGCTCCCAGACAGGGCCCGCACGCAGATCCGGCAGCAGGTCAGGTGCACCAGCTCGCTCAGCCTGTTTTTGAGGCTGGAGGAAAAAGAAAACACGTTACCGTGCGGTTCTGAGCAGCCCTAAGAAACAGCACGACATAAGTGTCACTGTCATCTTTCACACCTGATACTACTCTGCTCTGTTGAGGAAGCGCCGTTCAACTCTCACAGCCTCATCGGTCCATTTTGGTATTAGGTGGCAAAAGTGTACCAAGAGCGTTGGACATTAACTCTAGTGGAAAGTAGCTCCCACCCCCACTAGACTACTAAGATAAATTCCTGACACTGAAGCTTCTCTGGTCTTGGTGTTACGAGCCTGCCTATATCTATCTAAGACTCTCTCTTTGAGGCCAGGCGCGGTGGCTCACGCCTGTGATCCTAGCACTCTGGGAGGCCGAGGCGGGAGGATCACTCAAGGTCAGGAGTTTGAGACCAGCCCGAGCAAGAGCGAGACCCCGTTTCTACTAAAAAATAGAAAGAAATTAGCTGGACAACTGAAAATATATAGAAAAAATGAGCTGGGCATGGTGGCGCATGCCTGTAGTCCCAGGTACTCGGGAGGCTAAGTCAGGAGGATCCCTTGAGCCCAGGAGTTGGAGGTTGCTGTGAGTGAGGCTGAGGCCACGGCACTCTAGCGCAGGCAACAGAGTGAGACTGTGTCTCAAAAAAAAAAAAAAAAAAAAGTGTACCAAGAGTGTTGGACATAACTCTAATGCAGAGTAGCTCCTGCCCTTCTAGACTATGAAGATAAATTCCTGAAACTGAAGCTTCTTTGGTCTTGGTCTTATGAGCCTGCCAATATCTAAGCCTCTCTCTTTGCTTTGAGTTTCTCAGTTCATTTCCTGTCTTCTCTTCATTTCTCCTTTGAAAAAACATCTTCTTTCAATTTATATGGAAGTTAAGATAGAAAATCAAATGGAGACGATGAAGACAAAGTGGGGAAAATTCTAATAAGAGACCATAAGCATAATGCAATACGTAAGAACCAAACAAATATTCTCTCTGTGGACACAGCTAAGAAAAAGGACAATCCTAATTATGGCTGGATGGAAGAAAACATTTCACCTGCTGTCTGGCAGCTGCCCAACCAGCGTGGTTCCTATAACCAGCAAACTGATCCCAATGAAAGCCAAAGTAACCCTAAAAAAAAAAGAAAGAAAGAAAGAAAGAATAAGTTGTAGAGTATCCACATTCTGGAATATGATGCAGTCATCAAAAGAATTGGGTAAATCTATAGATTCTGACATGGGAGAATGTTCCCAATACATTTTGAGAGACAAAAGGCAAAGTAAGTTTCAGAATAATATATTGAGTAGGATACTAGCATTTTCAGAATAACGACAAGCACGTATGTGTAGCGAGTCTATAGGTGCACAGAGAAGACCTGGAAATTTGTTTATAAAACTGTCAAGTTCAAGCTGCATAATCATCAAAGGGTCAAGAGGGCTAGTGTAAGAAATATGTTTAAAGGCTCTTTCATAAGAAGAACATTAAAAATACATCACCGCAAATAAAAACGTAAAGCTAAAAAAAAAAAAAAAAAATACATCACCAGGCAGGAATCCTTTCGTGCAAATCTAACTGTTGTCCTTTTGCATGGCTGAAGATAACTCAGAGACGAACCAACAGGGTGACTGACAGTAACACTAACCTTCATCTAGACATTTTCTCATTTTTGAAGAGTGCTTTTCATAGGAATGTATTTTCTCTTCAAAAGGAAAATGCTAATTATTTTTAGATATATAAATAGAACTGCTCGAAAAGAAAGAAAAGGTTAAGGTTTAAAATTCGTCAAAATAAATGGGATTTAGTTAAAAGTGAGGGGGAAAAATCAATAGTTTAATTACATTTTAGTAATAAGATTCTTGAAAGCGTCCTACTTTGTCAAATGGAGAAAGCAGAAATTTCGGATTGTCTCTCTGTCGTCTCAGATGGAACCAGATCAGTGGCTTTTAGCTCTCTATGGAGTCTCACCCCATATTGGTGGATGCGTGGAGGGGGCATTTATTCCGCAGCTGGACTGAAGGGACACCCCACTGCAGATGGGAGGGACCCCTGGGTTGGGGGAAGCCACAGCGGCTGCCTGAGGTCAACAGTCAGGACCAGCGACTATCCCCAGGGTGGGGCTGGTTTGCTCTTGACAAGTCTCACTCTTTCCCTCCCAACCAGACAGCTGGAGCATAAATAGTATATCTTACCCAACCTCGGGTTTTACATGAGAGGATGATTTAAAAAAACAAAACAAAACAAAACAAAAACCCAGCTAACACTATGTACCAGGCAATATTCTAAGTAACCATCCCCAAAACTCTATGAGGCAATAATATATTCATCATCGCTGTTCTACAGATGAAGGAATTGAGGCACAGAAAGGTTAAATAACTTAACCAAGGTTACCCAGCCAATAGGCAGCAGAGCCAGGGATTTGAAACCAGCAAGTCTGGCTCCAGAATCCACGCCCCTAAGCAGTATGTTATTCTTTTTCTCAATAGATGATGATGATGATGATGATGGTTTAACAAAGCAGTTCAGTATTGGTTTTTTGTTTTTTTTTTTTGGGGGGGGGGCTCAAGGTTGAGTATTGTTTAATACAAAAAATAGCTTAAGGCAGTAGTCCCAACCTAGTTGGAGCAACACCCCATCAACAACACATCTGAGGGGCCGGGCGCGGTGGCACACGCCTGTAATCCTAGCACTCTGGGAGGCCGAGGTGGGAGGATTGCTCGAGGTCAGGAGTTCGAGACCAGCCTGAGCAAGAGCGAGACCCTGTCTCTACTATAAATAGAAAGAAATTAATTGGCCAACTAAAAATATATATAGAAAAAATGAGCCGGGCGTGGTGGCGCATGCCTGTAGTCCCAGCTACTCGGGAGGAGGCTGAGGCAGGAGGATGGCTTGAGCCCAGGAGTTGGAGGTTGCTGTGAGCGAGGCTGACACCACGGCACTCACTCTAGCCTGGGCAACAGAGTGAGACTCTGTCTCAAAAAAAAAGATTTTTAAAAATTTATAAATAGTTTTATTTTAGAAAATATACTATTTTACGATTATGTACATTCAGCTGGGCACAATGGCACACACCTGCAGCCGCAGCTACTTGGGAGGCTGGGGTAGGAGGATCCTTGAAGCCCAGGAGTTCAAGTCCAGTCTGGGCAACATATGGAGACCCCATCTCAAAAAAATAAATAAATAAAATAATAAACATTAGTGTTGCAAAATATTTTGACCTCACTCAAAATATAATTAATAATACATTAATATAGCAATAACTATAATTTATTAATTTTATAATTAATATAATCATATACTAATTATATAATTTAAATGAGATATATTAATGGATGTTAATAAGTATAATTAATGTTATCAATTATATTTTGAGTGAGAACAAAGCATTTTGAATGTGCTTCCCTATAAATACCTTGTTTAGGTATTAAATCTTATAAAAGTCTTAGTTTAACATCTTTTGACATAGTAATTTGAATGTCACAGTCTCTAGACTCTGTTCACGTTAGTCACTGATGTAATAACTAAATTATTGTTTAATCTCATTCATAAATTATGCAAAAATTTTTAAAGAATGTTTTGCCACCTTGCCCTAATGAGAATCATTTATTCCTAAACATCAAATCAGAAAGGGTTGCGTTTTAACGTGTTTAACGACTGGGTTCAAAACTATTGAAACTCTTCAACTGCTAGCGTTAACAGGCCAGAAAGTTCTGTTTCATCCTCTTAGCATGTACTCAGGAGGCTTAACTTTTCCACTTTCTTTCTGTTCTTAGATGCTGACATTACCGCACCTGATCTTAGCCAAAAGGCTGAGAAGCAGTGGATGCTTACGTTCCTGGATCTTTTATACCACTTGCCTTTCTTGTGAGCGTCAGTTTAGTTAAAATTAGGTAGCAGAATCACACCACCATTTCCTGGGCGCCCACAGCATGGCGAAAGCTAACCCACAGCCAATGAGGGCTTCGCAAGTCCTCTGTGTTGTAGAACTCCTCACTCTTCCCCCAGGTTACCTTGGATACAGTGTCTGACCCAGGGACCAGGTGATGGTGCAAGAACTCAACCACATATCAAACCTTACTAAAGCTTCATTTCTTTTCAAAAATAAAAACAGAATAAATGGATGCTCTAATGATAAATATTATAGAAGCTTTTAATAAGTATTTAATAAACACTCTAATCCTTCCTCCCTACCAGTGGATAGTCTCCCGGGTTTCGAGAGTGCATGAACCCTACTCTGGGAGCACTGGACAAGGTCCAGGCAAAAGTGCATGTGACTAGCACTCTGGGAGGCCGAGGAGGGCAGACTGCTCGAGTTCAAGAGTTTGAAACCAGCCTGAGCAAGAGCGAGACCCCCGTCTCTACTATAAATAAAAAGAAATTAATTGGCCAACTAATATATATAGAAAAACTTAGCCAGGCGTGGTGGCACATGCCTGTAGTCCCAGCTACTTGGGAGGAGGCTGAGGCAGGAGGATCGCTTGAGCCCAGGAGTTTGAGGTTGCTGTGAGCGAGGCTGACGCCAGGGCACTCACTCTAGCCTGGGCAACAAAGCGAGACTCTAGCTTAAAAAAAAAAAAATAAGTGCATGTGAAACCTTGAATTTCGTTTTCTTATCACAATGGAAATGACTCCCAAAGGACATGCTATACCCTGTCTGGACTGGCAACACGAGCCAAAGAAGACAGAAAGAACTTGGAAATCTGCATTTGCCTGGACTTGAGCAATGGTTTGCCTTGCAATAAATCGGGATGAGGCAAGTAGAGGCCACTCCGGGGATGGTGGAGAGGTTCCAACTCATGTGTGTCAATCGTCGCTGGCTGGGGACAGCTGCCTGGAAAGCTCTATTGGCAGAACACCAAGGCCAAGCCCAGGGAAATGGAGCAAGACGATTCATGACGATGGCGGGGCTGGCACACAAGCTGGCCACCAGCACCACCATGCTGAGCGGACCTCAGCCAGCTCCACCCCGCTGCCCAGTGCCTTCTGCTCACCTCCCACTAGCCTGGCCTTCAGACTGCCCCCGCCTCGGGCAGAACTCAAGCTCAGAAGCAAAAGGGGACCCCAGTGACAAACTTTGAGTAAGAGGAGTCAGTGGTCACCATGGAATTAGAAGGAAACAACTCACAATTCCGAATGGCTCTCTCCACGTGGTGGCCACTCGCAGGAATGCTTTCTTGCCTATGCAGCTATGAACTGTTACAGATCAGCAAAGGGGGGACTGGGTTCCAGTCAGCTGCGCTAGTGTGCTTGACGCTATGAACGGTTAACTGGTAACCATCTCTCCTCCTTTTTGCTAACTTCCCTTGTCTATCCGACATCAAATTATCAATGACTTTAACAGCAAAGTGGATCCAATTCTAAGACATATTTAATATATTAGATTCTGAGGCTGGGCGCGGTGGCTCACACCTGTAATCCTAGCTCTCTGGGAGGCCGAGGCGGGCGGATTGCTCAAGGTCAGGAGTTCGAAATCAGCCTGAGCAAGACCCGGTCTCTACTAAAAATAGAAATAAACTAATTGACCAACTAAAAATATATATACAAAAAATTAGCCGGGCATGGTGGCGCATGCCTGTAGTCCCAGCTACTCGGGAGGCTGAGGCAGTAGGATTGCTTGAGCCCAGGAGTTTGAGGTTGCTGTGAGCTAGGCTGACGCCACGGCACTCACTCTAGCCTGGGCAACAGAGTAAGACTCTGTCTCAAAAAAAAAAAAAGAAAATATTAGATTCTGAATGCACATCTTCATTTGGGGAAAACAATGTAAAAGGAGAAGAGAGACTTACTACATCCCTGCACAAGTCACGTTTGAGGCTGTTTCCTAAGTGGGAAGGGGTAGAATTAGCACCACAGGATTCTTACATGGCCATATGTACATGGTTCAAAAAGAAAGCTGAGGCCAGGCGAGGTGGCTCACGCCTGTCATCCTAGCACTCTGGGAGGCCAAAGCAGGTGGATCATTTGAGATCATGAATTCGAGACCAGCCTAAGCAACAGTGAGACCCCATCTCTACTAAAAATTGAAAGAAATTAATTGGCTAACTAAAAATATATAGAAAAAATTAGCTGGGGGCCAGGCGCGGTGGTGCACGCCTATAATCCTAGCACTCTGGGAGGCCCAGGCAGGAGGATTGCTCGAGGTAAGGAGTTCGAAACCAGCCTGAGCGAGACCCTGTCTCTACTAAAAATAGAAAGAAATTGATTGCCCAACTAAAAAAATATATATATATAAAATGAGCCGGGCATGGTGGCGCATGCCTATAGTCCCAGCTCCTCGGGAGGCTGAGGCAGGAGGATCGCTTGAGCCCAGGAGCTGGAGGTTGCTGTGAGCGAGGCTGACGCCACAGCACTCTACTCAGGACAACAGAACGAGACTCTGTCATTCATTCATTCATTCATAAATAAATAAATAAATAAATAAATAAAAGCTGAGCGATG